>CM050919.1:29956464-30136229 GCA_027742785.1 Vigna reflexopilosa
GCATATTAATAAAGAGGAAGTGTTTTTCTATGCATAAGAGTGAAGTAGGTGAAATCATACCCCCAACAATACCATTCCATATCATTTCTAATCTTTCATTTCCAAGTGTTTGCATTACCAAAGATCACTTTTACCCTTTATGTTTCATGTTTACTCTATTTGCACAAAAACACAAATTATGAAGCATTCTTTAGTCTAAGTTAGTTGGAAATTATACGATTGTTTGGTGACACGAGTCTCTTGGGAAACGATACCCGGTCTTACTGGTTTTATTACTTAGAACGATTTGGTACACTTGCCAAAGAGTTAACAGTCGTGCGTCGTAGATCCGGCCCAATTTGTGCTCTGTTTTGACTCTTTTGGACCGGGCCCTGTTTCTACTCTTTTCAAACTTTATTTAAAGGACCCAGGCGCTCTAGGTTTTGTATCTCTGGCTGAAGGAATGCAACAACACACTCTTCTACTCTCTAAAGGCGGATCTGAAGGCAGGAGCTTTATCTTCTACTCTTAGGGTTTCACTATCTCATGCTTTTCCATTATTCATATAGTTTCTCCATGTCTATGGGAACTAAACATTATTTGTTGTTGGGGAATGACGTAACCTTTTGAACTCTCATGTTTTTGAATTGATTCTTAATTTATATGCTTTTTCATTAATTATTAGGGAATTCATCTCTTTCAATGCTTGATATTTAACTCATTTAGTAGCATGATTTATGAATTGCATGAGTGCCGGGAGGTTCCTTACAATTCAGGTTCTTGTTGAATTCTCCCAAGGGTAATATTTCTCAAGCATGAGGGTATGAGTACTTGGTCGTCTTAAGCTCTTGATCTTCAGACTTAATTTTCTAGGACGTTAGGAATTGCACGAACTAGGAATTAAGGCAGGCTTATTGCACCGAGGGATCGGGTTCTAAGTAATTTAGTGAGTGACGTTAATATTGATGTCAAAAGAAGAATTCTTATATACATGAGAGTAAACTTGGTGAAATCAAACCCTAACAACATACTCATCTCATTTTATAAACAACCTCCGTTCATCTTTGTGTTACTCTATTATTGCATTTGAAACTAACAATCTCATTTTATTTATGTCTTAATTAATTGAGTTATCACACAACTGTTTAGTGTCGAGAGTCTTTAGGGATACGATACTTGGTCTTACCATTTTATATTACTTGTGCGACTCGGTACACTTGCCGATCCATCAACAAGTTTTTGGTTTCGTTTTTGGAGATCAAAAATATTGTTAACATAATCCCAAATTGCTTTTGTTGTGTTGTGAGACATGATCCTGGTGAAAATTATTTTTGAAACACCAAAAAATAAACATGTCTTTTCCTTTGCTTTCCTGGTCTTTTTTCCTTATAGTTTTTCATTTGGGCTATACTAGGGTTGTCGGGCAGTGGCTCAATATCGTAATCCTCCTCCACTACTTCCCAAATATCCAAAGCCTCTAGGAAGTTCTGCATTTTTATGGCCTAGAGATCATAGTTATCTCCATCAGAGATTGGAGGAGCAACTTGAGAGAAACTTGTTTCAACATCCATTTTTCAGGTCCAGCTCTAATACCAATTTGTAGGTTATTTTATTGAAAAAAAAGTTTTAGAGAGTGGAACAGAGGAATATAAAACTGCATTGATTTTTTCATTGAGGAGTGCTATTACTTTTATAAAGCAAATAAGTGAACGTAAATGCACAAAAATATTGGCATCTATAACCACTAACAGACTAGTGCTCCTAGTGCCTAGAAAATAGCAAATAAATCCTACCCATCAACATGACTTTTATTTTCCTAAAAAATAGCATAACATATTATTTTAATTTGTTAATTTTCAATAGTCATCAATCAACATTTTCTCTTGTTCGGCCAATTTTCCTTTACAAGTGTTCCACCTTGCAAGGCCCTGACAGCTTGGCTCTTGTTCAAGTCTCAATCGAGCACCTCAACTCTTATTTAGCATCTCCCAAGTGGTATTTGTTCGTCAACCACTATTCTTTTATGCAGATTGGAGCACACTAAGTACCAGAGCTTACCCGTGAAACATCCTAATGTGGCTTTCTCATTTTGGTCTTCAAACGTTCAACCGAAGACCGAACGATCTTGCTTGCCTGGCCATCTGGCCTCATAACCTAAGCTAGATTCATATTAATGGACTAAACTTGTAAATGCTTTGTTTTGATTGGCTACATTTTTTCTGACTGTTCAAATTCGAATTGTTATTTTTCTTCAGTGCAGATGACAAGACCCTACATACAACCTACTTGGCCAACTTAAAGCTTACCGCTCGGTGAGGAACGTTCTCTGTGAACTCTCACTCGCATTTGTTCAGCCTAGGAAAGGTTCTAAGTGAATTCCTAGAGCTTACCGCTAGGTGAGGAACATTCTTCGTGAACTCTCACTCGTATTTATTCAGCCTAGGAAATGTTTAAGTGAACTCCTAGAACTTACCGCTCGGTAAGGAACGTTCTCTGTGAACTCTCACTCACATTTGCTCAGCCCAGGGAACATTCTAAGTGAACTCCTAGAGCTTACCGCTCAGTGAGGAACGTTCTCCGTAAACTCTCACTCACATTTATTTAGTCTAAGGAACGTTCTAAGTGAACTCTTAGAGCTTACCACTCAGTGAGGAAAGTTCTAAGTCAACTCCTAGAGCTTACCGCTCGGTGAAAAACATTCTTCATGAACTCTCTCTCGCATTTATTCAGCCTAGGAGAACGTTTTTAGTGAACTCCTAGAGTTTATCACTCGGTGAGGAACATTTTTCGTGAACTCTCACTCGTGTTCATACAACCTAGGGAACATTCTCAGTGAACTCCTAGAGGTCATTGATCGGGAGAAACAAAGTGGAACGAAAACTTAAAGCGCATCAAAAACAGACTCCCTAATAAAACACGAATGACCTCTCTCAAGTTCACTATAATCCCTGCACACCTCTTCCAATAAAGAGCTTGCTTGGGTTTGGGGGGCTTGTGATAGGGAATGACATGCCTAGAGAGAACTATTTTACTGACATTTAAGTAATGGAAAACAATTAAAATTGGACAACAAGAAAAAGGATAGGAAAAACTTATGAGATGTAGACACGCCATTCGAAAAGGATTCCAAGATAAGTGTCAATGATTGGACCGTCGCTTGATTTGTTCAAGATAAGATTCTCAAAAAGACTAAGAGACAGGTTGTTATCTCAAAGAAGAAATGCAAGAATGCAAATCACTCTTAAAATTGATTCATTCGAAGGTGTATACAAAAGGGAGACCCTTAGGCTTCTTATATAACCTTTAGGATGAACTAAGTGGAGAGTTTTAAGGGATCTGGGACTTGGAATGCTTCCCAAGCTGTCCAACAATGTCCTTAATGTATATTAGTCCCAGATCTCTTAAATCTTCCATTACTAAAGGGTTTATAAGCTTCCTAGCAAGTCTAGAATTCAAAAGCTACGAACTATGCATGTTTACTTGCACTACAAGCAACAAAAGGAGAAAACCTATTTATTCTTCTTTTCTTTTAAGTCCAAGCTATGTGAAAACCCACATTGCTTGTACTATAAATAAAAGAAGAGTTTATAAGCTTCTCTACAACTAGAATTAACGAAAAACAAAAGAGGCAAATACAAGTCAAGAAAACCTATTTTATTTTTTTTATGCTTGTTGTCACTTTGAAAACTCTTCATTGTTGCCCCATCTATGATCATACTAGGGAACGTTCTCAGTGAACTCCTAGAGCTCATTGATCGGGCGAAACAGAGAGTAACGAAGACTTAAAGCGCATCATAAACAGAATCCCTAATAAAACATGAATGACCTCTCTCAAGTTCACAATAATCCTTGCACACCTCTTCTAATAAAGAGTTTGTTTGGGTTTGGGGGCTTTTGTACTGTGTGAGCTTGGGGACCATCAAGAAGCTCATTTAATATGTAGGACAACTTTGAATGTTTTGAGTAAGGAATCTCATCCATACCCGAAGCAACCTTTTTAATCCAAATACATTGACAAACACAAAATGGAGTTGTTATGTACTCCATACGTGGGTAGTAGATAATGTCACTGTAGATGGTTTCTTTAAGGACCGTGAAATTGCTTTGGAACTAAAGTAAAAACACGAAGAAGTGTTTCTTCGATCATCTAGATCTTCTGCAAAGTATACCACAATATCTTTACTTCCCCTTTCTTGTAAAAAAGATGTCCATTTTAGTTGTTCCTTTGAAGTACCTTTGAAAGAAATCTGCGGTTTCTTTCCACACACTCACAATTGTTTCTCTCACACTCAATTAGATTCAGGATCATGCTCCTGTGAATGTGTTCTGATACCAATTGTTGAACACATAACCTAATGCACTTTAAAGATATATGCTGAAGGAATGTGTTATTTAATTTAAAGTGATATAGGTTGGCTTCATAGCCATACAAATAAAATGATAACCACACCCATAATTTACATGCTCAACAACGTGGGTGGCTAGACAAAATCATATAATCCT
This sequence comes from Vigna reflexopilosa, assembly GCA_027742785.1. Lineage (NCBI taxonomy): Eukaryota > Viridiplantae > Streptophyta > Magnoliopsida > Fabales > Fabaceae > Vigna > Vigna reflexopilosa. The sequence continues at coordinate 29,960,947 of CM050919.1, forward strand.
TATCTGCATATCCCTAAGAAATAGGACTACAACACAAAAAAAATAACAAATTAAAAACAACTATATTTCTTACCATGCAACCCCACACTACCACCAACCTCAATCTTCCAGCCCTTTCTTGCTTCCCAACCTTGAAAGATGTGAAGATCAGGTCTCAAATTGAGATGTACCTCTAAGTTAAGGATTCAAAAGTCGAAATTTTTTGAACTCTCTGAGCAGTCATTGTTGTTCAATCTTTATTAGGGCATTGACAACAATGAGGCAGCCATTGAAGCTCAACAAGCAGAAGATAAATCTTTCAGGGTAATGAATTCAAAACAAATGCTTCAAGTGCCAACAATGCTTGATGAGGATCATTACTTGGTGTGCTGCTCCTACTTTTACCTCTTAGTGGTTAGGAAGCTCCAGGGAAATGAGTGGCAAGCAGTACTACATTTTCTCCAAGCAATGTTAGTATCACAAAGGCTTTTTTGGACATAATTTGCATCACAACTTTGTGAAAGTCTTTTCCCTAAAAGATGCGGGAAGGTCAATGTCTTGTTATGAAGAAAGATAACATTGTCTCAGGACCAATAACTCGCATGTCTCTCCAAAAACCCAATCGACAACTATTGACGCTACAACCCCAATTCAATGAAAAATCGGTAGAAGCTGGCTGAGTGCGACGTCAGGTTCAACAAAGACGATGTGGGAGGGAAGGGTGGGCATATCTACGTGGTCACAGAGTTGTCGGACCATGACCCAACCAACCCCGTCTCTAGCACGCCATCATCCAAGATGAACCTCTTTGGATCGTGTTCATTATCGATATGACCATTAACTTGAAGCACGAGCTCATCTTTAACAACTTCAAAATCGTCGATAGTTGCGACGCTAACTTCCCCATCATAAGCCACGACTGCACCACACTCTAGTACGTTTTCACTACACATCCTTAGGAAACATGAACATACTCACCAGTCCAATGCACATGAGATGGAACGACGACGAGATCTCCATCTTTAGCTCGTGGAAGATCTAGATTAACCATTGCACTAATGACTTGATCTGAAACCGCGAGCAACCATGAACACCATCGTTGGTGTCACTGATAATGCTAATTCTTACCATTATCTAAGCATCATTTTAGTAGCAAAATCAACTCTTCTTTAGCTTATTACTTGCTTAAATCCTCTCTTTTATTTAGTTTTAGTATTTATCTATATTTTGGGCTACATTACGTAAATAATACTCTAATCCCTTGTTTTTTGATCTATTTCGATGTTAGGAAGATCCTGCATTACATTGAAGAGCCTCGGTGATCCAGGAAGTCATTGCTGAAAAAGTCATTTTCGCTTAAGCGAGAATAATTTAGCTTAAGCGAGAATGACTATCTTCTCCAACAAGTTCATTTTCGCTTAAGCAAGAATAATTTAGCTTAAGCGAGAATTCGAGCAGTATATATTCTCACGAGGCAGAAAGAAAAAGGGTCTTTGGTTCTTTGGAGGCGCGATTTCACGTCTGGAGCTCATGGAGGGCGCGAGAAGCTTGTGGGAACATCTCCTCCTCTTCCTTTGGGTCTCCTTCTTCTTCCATCTTCCATGTTTGTAAGCTTTAGGGCTCTCCATGGAAATGGAGAACCAGATTCATCTTGTTAGGGTTAGATGTAGCCTATGAACTCTTGTGTAATGAATGATTGTTTCGTATTTATAAATGCCTTTTCTATCTATTACTAGTATTCTTGTTTCCGATCTTAAAGCTTGCATGTAATGGGGACGTTCATGACTTAATTTTGGGGTTTCATTGAGCCAGGGATGGGATATGAAATCTTGAACTGAAACAAGAGTCCTTGTGGGTCATTGAGCCAGGGATGGGATATGATTCACATGTTGTCTTAGATCTTAGTTCTTAATGCGGGTTTGCTTGTTAGATTGTCCAAGGGATTGGAGTTTGATAAGGAAAACCTAGGCTCTTTCACCTAAGGGATTAGGGCTAGAGTGTTTTAGTGGATTGACTTTAGTAAATTGATAGAGAGGAGATGAAATTTGTTATACACAAGAGTGCATTGGTGAAAACTAACCTTAACAATGTCATTTCATACCATTTCTAGTCTTTTCCATTTCCAAGTGCCTTCAATACCAAAGTCCAACCTTGTAATTACTTGTGAATTTATCTTTTTGCACATATTCTTAAATGATGAGTTGTTCTTGAGTCTAGATGAGTTGTTAATCGCACAATTTTCTAGTATTACGAGTCTCTTGGGAAAACGATACCTGGTCTTACCAAGGTTTATTACTTGAACGATTTGGTGCACTTGCCAAAGAGTTTAACAAGTTTTTGGCGCCGTTGCCGGGGATTCGTGTCAATACTAGACTTTTGTGAGGTTTCTAACTTATGTAGACTTGATTTTGTATATAGAACTAACTCTTTTGTTGTAAATAGATTTTCACTTTTATTTGGGCTAATTTGTGGCTTTAGCCTAGTTGTGTCTAAGTGTATGCAGGGAGATGTTCACATAAGGAGGACTGCAGCCTCAAAAGCATCATGAAGACCCTGAGATTGAAGGAATTATAGGACACAAGGAGACAACTATGTTGAGCACTACAAGCTGCCCAAAATTCTTCCTCCCTTGAAGATGCTCCAAGTGCTAAGTGAAAGAAGATGAAGAAAGGGAGAAGGAAAAGAGAAAGACTAGTCACCACCACCCTTTGATGAGAGACAAGGAACTCAAGCCTAGCAAGCCAAAGTTGATCAAGAGGATTGAGTATTTAAAGATGTCAAGGTAGTGGAAGGGCTAAAAAGAAGAATTCAAGCTATGAGAGTTGATTTGGTGGCTAGAAAGTGGTTCAAGAAGAGTTGGTGGAAGGAGCACACCAACAACAACATCTGCACTTCATTGAGTAATCCGTCAAGCTAATGACGTTAAACAAGCGCTTTTGGGAGGCAACCCAATTTTCTTACCCTTTTTACTTGTGTTTGTGTTGTTTTAGTGTCATGTGCTTGTATGTGTTTCAATTTCAATTAGTGACTTGTGTTATGCATGTTTGTATTTTATTGAATGTTTGTGATTTTTGAGTTATAATGTTGTTTTTGTGGTTTGTATAAGTATATTATGTTATTTGTAGCTTGGTTTGTGTGTAAGTGCATTGAATAAAGGTATGGAACCAAAAATCACAGATTGAATGGCCAATCTCGCAAGAATCTGCACTATTTTCGCCTAGGCTAAACTTTCTCGCCTGGGCGAGATATGCAGAAAAATGAAAAATAAGTTTTGCTGATATTTTCGCTTAGGCTAAAGAAGATTCGCTTAGGCGAGAACTGAATTTGAAATGAAGGTGCTCACTGGAATAGTTTCGCTTAAGCTAAAACTAAATCGCCTGGGCGAGATTTAGGCTAAAAATTGGGGTACCCACTGGAACAAGTTCGCTTAAGCGAAAATATTATAGCTTGGGCGAAAAATTTCTACTGCAAATCTAGCTTAAGCGAAATAATTTTAGCTTAAGCGAAACATGTTTAGCTTAAGCGAAAATGTTTTAGCTTAAGCTAAAATCTGATATGGTGCCCCCAATACTGGTTCTGCACATTTGTTTTTGTTGATTGATTTTGAGTTTTCTCTTGCTTTTCACTCTTTCACACACTTCTTTTGATGTGTTTTTAAACCTTTTTGTGTTGTTGTACCTTTGGGAAGCTTAATTTTAAGACTTCCCTTTATGTTCAAGTACTTTTGTCTTTGTTTGTTTTGACTTTCATTGTTTTGTGTCTTTGCTTTCTTTTGCACATTTCGTTTAGTATGTTTTTGGACCTTTCTCTTCAATTGTTGACTATGAGATACTAATTTTACTTTGAGCTTTCTTGTTACAGGATAAGATCTTCCTTAGGAATTAAAGAGTTCAAAACCACCATTGGTCAACCTTTGAGGCATGCGTGAGTTGAGCAACCATATGACTTGAAGATTTTGTTGCTCGTGCAGCATGGCCTGGGGGCCAGGCCCCTACTGATGGGGGAGGTGGAGCAGTTGCGGAGTATAAGCTACTGGAGGAGGAAGATGTTACATATGAAAAGTGAAGCTAGTGTTCTACACTGTTGGAGCTGCAAAGAGTCCATTTTGATCGGTTTTTCAGTTTTAATTTCCAGTTCTTATTTACTTTCAGTTTTTGTGTTTTTGATTTCTTTTTGACTTGCCTAGTGGATAATTCTTTTGCAATTGGTTTGGTGATTCGAGTGAATCATATGTTATGCTTGAATTGAATACAAATCTTTTGTGCTTGCTCTTTATCTACGAAAATTTCTTTGAAAATTTAATTGAGATTATGTGGTTAAGTTTGTTGAATAGAGATTGTGGTTGCTTGTATATGTTTAGATGGATGCTTGGTTTTAATTGTGATCAATATTCTTGGCATGATGTTTATCAAACTTTGGAATCCTGAGTAAACCTGTGAGATGTTGTGCCCAAAGTTTATTGTTGAGTGCTATCACTTTGAAATCACAGTTGATTTTGCCTGAGTTTCTCTATTTGAACTATTTGCTTGCTTGTTACAAATGATCAAGGCCATCTTGTTCTTCAACCTCTTCTACATTTTTGAGCCTAAAAGCCAATGCAAAACACTTGAACCTTGAAGAAAAACTTTCTCACCCCTGGAACCTTAAGCTTATTGAAAAATCCTTAACCTCCTTACCTTGAGTTGAGATGAACATATATGTTAGAATGAGGAGAATGGTTTAAGTTTGGGGGAGTTTTTGAAATAAGGGAGCATTGAGTAAATAGCAAAATGAGTCAAAAAGAAAGAAAAAGAAGAAAGAAGAAGAAGAGAAAGAAAAATGAATTCATTGAAAAAGAATTCGGAAATAAGTTGAGAAGTGGTTTATCCAATTGTGAAGCAAAGAGAGAGACTAATGTTATATCATGAAGTAAATTGTTTTATCTCTTAGCTCAAGGTGCTTTGTTGTCCAGAAAAACTAATTTTTCTTCTTAGCCCAGCCACATTACAAGCCTTAAAAAGTCCTTGTGATGCTAACTTGCTTGTGAATGTGTTTGATATTGTGAAACGAACGGCAAATTTAATTTGTGTAACACTGTGATAGTTGAGAGTTAGACACACATCCTTATACACCATTGTGCTTGAGTGAAACACTTTCCTTGGTGAAGGATGGTTCCATGCATTCAATGAGAACATCTTGCCACGTTTGTTGATCTATCAATTACATCTATCTTGTGATTTTAAATTGTGAGCACCATGATTGAAGTTTAGCTTGCTAAGGCCATTTTATCTCTTGAATGTAATTTCCGAGTTGAGCAAGCATGATTGATTTTGTTTATTTGATTGAAATTGTGCTTGAGTTGCTAGACTGTCGTGATTGAATCGTTTACTACGTAAAGTACTTTTGCTTGAGGACAAGCAAAGTTGTAAGTTTGGGGGAGTTTGATAATGCTAATTCTTACCATTATCTAAGCATCATTTTAGTAGCAAAATCAACTCTTCTTTAGCTTATTACTTGCTTAAATCCTCTCTTTTATTTAGTTTTAGTATTTATCTATATTTTGGGCTACATTACGTAAATAATACTCTAATCCCTTGTTTTTTGATCTATTTCGATGTTAGGAAGATCCTGCATTACATTGAAGAGCCTCGGTGATCCAGGAAGTCATTGCTGAAAAAGTCATTTTCGCTTAAGCGAGAATAATTTAGCTTAAGCGAGAATGACTATCTTCTCCAACAAGTTCATTTTCGCTTAAGCGAGAATAATTTAGCTTAAGCGAGAATTCGAGCAGTATATATTCTCACGAGGCAGAAAGAAAAAGGGTCTTTGGTTCTTTGGAGGCGCGATTTCACGTCTGGAGCTCATGGAGGGCGCGAGGAGCTTGTGGGAACATCTCCTCCTCTTCCTTTGGGTCTCCTTCTTCTTCCATCTTCCATGTTTGTAAGCTTTAGGGCTCTCCATGGAAATGGAGAACCAGATTCATCTTGTTAGGGTTAGATGTAGCCTATGAACTCTTGTGTAATGAATGATTGTTTCGTATTTATAAATGCCTTTTCTATCTATTACTAGTATTCTTGTTTCCGATCTTAAAGCTTGCATGTAATGGGGACGTTCATGACTTGATTTTGGGGTTTCATTGAGCCAGGGATGGGATATGAAATCTTGAACTGAAACAAGAGTCCTTGTGGGTCATTGAGCCAGGGATGGGATATGATTCACATGTTGTCTTAGATCTTAGTTCTTAATGCGGGTTTGCTTGTTAGATTGTCCAAGGGATTGGAGTTTGATAAGGAAAACCTAGGCTCTTTCACCTAAGGGATTAGGGCTAGAGTGTTTTAGTGGATTGACTTTAGTAAATTGATAGAGAGGAGATGAAATTGGTTATACACAAGAGTGCATTGGTGAAAACTAACCTTAACAATGTCATTTCATACCATTTCTAGTCTTTTCCATTTCCAAGTGCCTTCAATACCAAAGTCCAACCTTGTAATTACTTGTGAATTTATCTTTTTGCACATATTCTTAAATGATGAGTTGTTCTTGAGTCTAGATGAGTTGTTAATCGCACAATTTTCTAGTATTACGAGTCTCTTGGGAAAACGATACCTGGTCTTACCAAGGTTTATTACTTGAACGATTTGGTGCACTTGCCAAAGAGTTTAACAGTCACCTAAAAAAAGAAAAATCAAACCAGAAAATAGTGAATCGGGATTCTCAACGATGCCACCAAAAAAACAAGCAAACCGACGTAGAAAGCTCGAGATGTCAACACCCTAGGGTTAGGCACATCACCATGAACGCATTAGGGTTCTTTGTCAACCACTGAAAAAAGGCCATCAAAATGTCACGAAAGGAAAACATAGGGCAAACATGCAAGTCCTACAAGGAAGAATTAAAAGCCACTTTCTATACCTATTGTAATTAAAACCAATATAGAAATTTTTTTATTTACTACAAAAATATCACCGTGTCCAGTTTCTATATCAGTTATAGTTATAACCAGGATAAAAAGTTTTTTCTTTGTTACAAAAAAAGATATTGTACCCAATTTTTATACTTGTTATAATTACAACCAATATAAAAAAATTATTTTATTTATAGTTATGCCATTGTATCCCTTTTTATATCTGGTAGATTATAACCAGTATAGAAAGTGATTATAAAAAATGTTTTTTTATTAGTGGAAGTTACATTTTGTTAATTTTTTATTAGTTTCAATGGTTTAAATATGTAGTAATCTTGTTAAGAATATTTAATGACATTTTTTTTGGTTATATAGATGCTCCCACAAAACAATATAAAAGTATGAATGCATTTTTTTTATCTTTTCTTTTCTATGTTATGTTTTAATTATTTAACTTCTCATATTTATTGTTTGGGAAATTTGCAAAGGTTGAGTATGAAGTTTTTTTTTATTTGTAAAACAATAAATTTTTGAGTTTTTTTATGAAACTTAATTAAGTTTTAAGTTTTTCATAAATTTGAGAACTTTCAATAAGTATCTATTAATTTTATATAGTTTATTATATATTTAATTTTAATAAATGAACTTTAAGACTAACTCAACCTACAAACTTGACTTTTAAAATGAGGTTTGTATCTACTTATATACTTTTATCTCTAGTTGATGTGGACATTCTAATATACCCTTTCTCTTTGAATGTGAAAGTAGACATTAATGGAGATTTGATAGCAGCCCAATAAAGGGTGACATGATAGGACCTCCATACCACTTGATTTCCCTACCCGAAAGACCTTCAGACAATGAAGAATCAATCACACTCGTTATTATTACTTTATTAAGAATCGTGCCACAAAAAAGAAGATCTGAAGAGAATATGTGATGCAAAATGAGGGGACACCCATCACTATTTATAGAGAGGACCAGGTCAATAGTCACGAACCCCAGCCATGGGATCTACTTTGATCTAACGATCCAAGATTAGCGACGTTTCACATCCCTTTTACAAATGTGGCTTTCAAAGTGACATGACTTTTCGAAAAAAGAGGCAACAGTTCGTCAAAGGAAACAAAGCGTTGCAACGCTTGCAAGGGACATGGTAGTTCAAAGAAAAACCATTTCTTAATTGAGTTTTGTAACTAGAAGATAAAACTCGTGTAGGCTGAGATAACCACCTTGAAGTAAAGTCCATGTCTTAAAAAACAAATACTTCGACTTAAGGGCCTAGCGTACATGTCGCGTGAAATATGAAAGGAGAATTACACCAATCAGTCTTGCTTGCTTCATACTACCCGATTTAAGGTCCATCAATTGCAAAGAAAAACAAGTCCAATTATTAATTAGGGGATTATTGTGTCAAGCAAGAGTAAAAGGTCATTGAATCTTCATTAAGTCGTCATTAAGGCAAAATCCAATCCAAAAACCTATAAATATGATGTGTAGGTAAAATATTTAATATTTTTGAATCTATCATATTTATTGAGTTTTGTCTTAACTGAACATTGACTTAAGCGTCAAAATATCTTTAATAGATAACCGATAAGACAGAATGAATGAAAAAAAAGATAATCAATATAAAAGGACAAACTCTATGATAAAATAAATAATACATATCTTTAATCCTTAAAGAACATATATCATTTTTCAATCTCTAATTATTGATCTATAATTGAAATATAATTAGATATTGATTATTCACTTTGCTATTGACTTAATTTAGACATAACTATTTTTTCACTAGATAAAATTAAATTAAAGACCGCTTTTCATTTAACAATGAAACTATTAAGAATTTTCAAAATTTTCGGGGGAAGCACAAATCTTCAAATAATTTTCTGTGTGGTTCCTTAGGTTGGTGTACAGTCTATTGTCATGAAACAGAATAAAAGTAAAACACGATCTAAGCATCGTTAACTAACATCAGTATTCAATTAAAGCATAATATACAACATGATATAATTAATACAAAGTAATTTCGATTTTATTATTGATTGGATCTAATCCAAAGATTTTATGGATATTTTTATTTATCTTTCTTTCCATTATATTTTTTCATTTATAAGATTCTAATCTCCAATGTTCGTTATGGATTGAATATATCAGGTACTCAAGTCGAATGTCTTATGTATTTTTTAACATAATTTGTTAGCATTTTGAGATTTGATCTCATATTAACATGTGTTTTAGTTAAAAAATAAATAAAAATTTATTAAAATTATTTTCTTGAAGAATCTATCTGTACAATGTCTAAATTATTATTTAAAGCAGCTATGTTTTTGTTTAATACTGCATACTGCACCAGTCTAGAAAAATGCGAACACATAGATCACTCCAGAAGACAAAAGACCCAACACTGATTCTCATTGACTCACTTCTCGGGCTATGCATAACTCCGGCAGCGGCGGCAGAAGCGGCGGCGTATGCCACGTGGTGGCGATGCCGTTTCCGGGGAGAGGCCACATCAACCCCATGATGAACCTGTGCAAGATCCTAGCATCAAGAAGACCCAACGAGATTCTCATAACCTTCGTGGTCACCGAGGAGTGGCTCGGTTTCATCGGCGCCGATCCCAAGCCGGAATCCATTCGCCTCGCGGCCATCCCCAACGTCATCCCTAACGAGCGCCACAAAGCCGCCAATTTTCCCGCTTTCTACGAAGCCGTCATGACGAACATGGAAGAACCCTTTGATCGGCTCCTCGATCAGCTCGAGCCGCCGCCGACCGTGATTATCGGCTGCGTTGAGCTGCGCTGGCCCATTGCCCTCGCAAATCGAAGGAATATTCCCGCGGCTGCGTTTTGGACCATGTCGGCGGCGTTTTACTCTATGCTTCATCACCTGGATGTATTTGCACAACAACGGCATTTGAACGTTGATAAAGATAAGCTGGGTATATCACTTCTTTCCTTCTGATTTTGTTTATTTACTTTGCCAGTGGTATATATCATGAATATTTGGTTGAGTATTCGTTGGAGAATATGCATTTGCGTTCCTTAACTAATGTTAAATTTGAGATCTAGTGAGAATTTAGCCGTATGTTTGCTTATATATGTCTTCAATTTCTAACTATGACGACTGGTGTAGTGAGTTGGCATAATTGTTAAAGAATGAAACCTTTTTCATTGCTTATTGTCTTCAAAAGGGTAATACAATTGTATTTAGGTGCATGTCTTATCTGTGGGCTTTTATAAATGATGCAGATGGACAAGTAGAGAACATTCCTGGAATTTCTTCGGCTCATTTGGCAGACCTTCGAACTGTGCTTCATGAAAATGATCAACGAGTCCTGCGGCTTGCATTGGAATGTATTTCGAAGGTTCCCGAAGCAAATTATCTTTTACTCACCACAGTCCACGAGTTAGAAGCTGAAACAATTGAATCCTTAAAAGCTATATATCCATTTCCAGTCTATCCCATTGGCCCTGCCATACCGTATTTAGAATTAGGAGAAAACCCTTCTTCCGTGAACAATGATCATAACCATGACTATATACAGTGGCTGGATTCTCAGCCACCTGAATCAGTATTGTACATTTCTTTGGGCAGTTTCCTTTCAGTGTCCGGTGCCCAAATGAATCAAATTGTTGAAGCACTAAACAGTAGCAACGTTTGTTATCTTTGGGTGGCTAGAGCAGATGCTTCTTGGTTGAAAGACAAGTGTGGAGGTAAGGGTATGGTGGTGCCATGGTGTGACCAATTGAAGGTGTTGTCTCATTCTTCTGTAGGTGGATTTTGGAGCCATTGTGGATGGAATTCCACTCTTGAAGCTCTCTTTGCTGGGGTACCAATGCTCACATTCCCTCTTTTCTTGGATCAAGTTCCAAATAGCAGCCAAATTGTAGATGAGTGGAGGAATGGGTGTAAGGTGGAAGCAGAGAAGTTGGACACTGAAGAGGTTTTGGCAAAAGAAAAGATAGAAAAGCTGGTTAAGAGGTTTATGAATCTTGAAAGTCAAGAGGGAAAGCAGATCAGAGATAGGGCAAGGGAAATGAAGGCCGTGTGTCACAGAGCTATTAGCACAGTTGGGTCCTCACATGGGAACCTTGATGCATTTATTAGATACATTTCATAAGACTGATGCGTTGAGAAGCTTGGATTCAAAAAAGGGTTGCTGGTTGTATTTGCATGTAAGGATGTATATAACATTGTAAGCATGAATAACTCTTCAGTTTCACTCTTTCACCTTCTGCCTGTTACATCCATCACTATATATATGGTTAATCCAAATTATTTTGAGTGACAGAGATACATAAAGTTAAGTTGTCTAAAATGACATCTTCCTAAAGTTGTCTCCAGGTACCAAAGTCAATAGGCAAATGTTAACTTAACTTGAATGGCAAGATTTAATGAGGTAAATATTTCATTTGCATGACAATGAAAGTATGTGTCTTTTTCTCCTTCATGTTTCTTTTCTTTTTATCCTTTTCAAAAATTTTAAACTCTACTACAAATTTGCTCACAAAAAAATTGAGTTGCTAAGTTAATCATGAATTCTTATCTTTTTTTCCTTTTTTTTTTTCTATATAATTGGCTCACAAATATGACCGGTAATTTTCACGTGATCAAAGTATATTTTAAAGAACAAAATTGTTTTAAACTTAATCTAAGAATTTTAAAGAGAATCAAATTACATTAACCATATAAACTAACTCAAAACTCATGTAGAAAGCGGTAAATGCAATCAAATCCTAAAAACAACAAAATGACATGACATACCTTTTGAATGATATTAACGTTAATTTTTTTAAAAAAATCACATTAAATCACTTTAAATATAATGAAAATTGAATTTAAAAAAAAATCAAATTAAATAAACACAATAAATATTGGATCAAGATTACTATCAATATTAGCTTCTTGTGATATCCTTCTTCGATGTTCTGGTGAGGTACCAAGAATACTATCAATATCAGTGTTAGCTTCTTGTGACATCCTTTTTCGATGTTCTAGTGAGGTACCAAGAGTATTATAAACATCACCATTGGCTTCTTATGACATCCTTCTTCGATGTTCTAGTGAGGTACCAAGAGCACTATCAACATTAGCATTATCTTCTTGTGACATCCTTATTCGATGTTCCGGTCAGGTACCAAGAGTACTATCAACATAAACATTAACTTGTTGTGACATCCTTCTTAGATGCTCTGGTGAGGTACAAAGAGTATGATATGACTCCTAATAAGGATCATATGGTGGGAAGTGCACATGGGTCTATGACTCAACAAGGAACAATTATAGAAGGAACAATTAGGCCCATATAGTATGGAAGGTTTATGTCAGAAGAAAGAAAATGGGGTTAGGAAAAGAAAGAGAAGTTAGTTAGGATGGGGAATGACGTGTCTAGAATCAAGGAGAGGGATAATTCTGTTATAGGAAAGAGAAGGGAGAGTATGAAGGAGGTACGAGAGTAGGAGGTTGTGAGTTGGTTAGGAGGAGAATAATCCTCTAGAGGAGTCTAGTACTCTGGGGTTTTCCTTGTGGCTGTAGAGCTTTCAGCTCAATCATCTTTTTACTGCATAATATTCTGAATAATACAACTATGATATTCAGTAATTGTTTGGTTTCTATCATTGGATCCTAAGAAGAGCTAGCATTGTTGTCCAAGCCACCCAAAATGTCCGACCGAGTTGAATCATTGGAGGAGACATTGTTAGCGATGGAAGTGTCAGTACGAAAGACGTTGGGGGAATTTCGCCAATTAATGTTGGAAGAGTTGACTAAGTTGCGTAACGAGCAAGTGGGAGATCATCGAGAATCTCCATTTTCAGATAGGGATTCAGGGGCAGAGTATAGGATGGCAGAAGAGGGTGGAATTGCCATCATTTGATGGTACTAACTCAGTAGGATGGATTACGAGGGCACAAACATATTTTGAAGTGAAAGGATCAACAGAGGAGGTGAAGGTCCGATTAGCCAAATTAAGTATGGAAGGTGCAACCATTCATTGGTTCAATCTTCTACAAGAAGCAGAAGTGGGGTTATCGTGGACCAAGTTAAAAAGGGAGTTGATCGGTCGTTATGGTGGTCGTACTAGCGATAATCCTTTCGAGGAGTTCAAAGATTTGTCATAGACGGGTAGCGTAGATGAGTACCTGGCGGAGTTTGAGTATATATCCTCTCAAGTATCTCGTTTACCAGAGGAACAATATCTGGGCTATTTTATTGAAGGATTGCGATAAGAGATTTGACGGAGGGTTCGCACCTTCAACCCTGTGAATCGTCTCCAAGCCATGCATCTGGCTCGAGATGTGGAAGCAGAATTGCAAGGAGAGGGATTTCAACGTGGAGGAGTACGAGGTTGGAAAAGTAATCGAGATTGGGGTACGGGTCAGGGAGAGAAGTTTGGATTCGGGTCTTGTCAAGGCCCAAATTTGGGAAAATTAGGAGTTGGGTTAAGCCCAACCCAGAGCATACAAACTAAACCTTTATCGGCAGTGGGTTCGAGCCCTCACAAGTCGCGCTCGGCGACACGAGGCAGTCACGTTTCTAGTGATCGTTTTTCGACCGCCGACCGAAATCGTGGCACGAAACATTTGCCTTACTCTGAACTGATGAACAGGAAAGCTCAGGGCTTTGTTTTAGATGCGGTAAAAAATATCACCCCTTACATCGATGCACGGAGCGGCAATTACAAATGGTGGATTTAGCGGACGACAAAACAGTAAATGAAGCGGGGGAGGTTATCACGAGTGAGATGCGAGAAGAGGAAGATGATCATACCTTGGAGTGTGGTTCGATGGGGTTATTCGCAGAAGTTGAAGTACCGTGGGGTGGTCGAAATATCCCTTCAACTTTGCGTATAGAGGGTCGTCTCAATGGAGTAACCCTGGGAGTGCTGATTGATAGTGGGGCCAGTCACAATTTCATCTCTCCTCATGTAGTGGCTGCTCTGGAGCTGGAAGTGGACAATAGAAAGTAGATTAGGGTGCGTTTAGGAGATGGGCACCGAGTGTCTACTGTGGGAAAATGTGAGAAATTGGACGTTCAACTAGGAGAATTCTCTACTATGGTGGAGCCATATGTGTTGGAGTTGGGAGACATGGACATGATTTTGGGAGTTTCTTAGTTGCGAAGGTTTGCGAAGGTTACTTTTGATTGGGAGGAGATGACTCTGAGTTTATTTTGGCAGGAAAAATATATAGAACTACAAGGTCAGAAACTGAGAAAACATGGGCAACAGATATTGTCAATAACATCTTTACAGAGTTTGGTGAAGGAGAATAATTTGGAAGAAAAGTCCACCAAAGTTTATCTAAGAAACAAGTTGGAGATATTTAATAGATTTTATTAGCATTTTCGGCTGTATTCCAAGAGCCATAGGGGCTTCCACCTTGCAGAGATGTGGTGCACTTCATTGCATTGCATTCAGAAGCGAAAGCAGTGAGTGTACGACCATATCGATACCCATATCATCATAAAGAGGAGATTGAAAAACAGGTTGGAGAGATGTTGAAACAAGGAATAATTAGACCCAGCTCTAGTGCTTTTTCCAGCCTGGTAGTTCTTGTTAAGAAGAAAGACGGTTCATGGAGCATGTGTGTAGATTATAGAGAGCTGAATAAAGTTACAATTCTCGATAAGTACCCAATTTCGGTGGTAGAGGAGTTATTGGATGAGTTACATGGCGCTACTTATTTTTCTAAACTAGACTTGAAATCCGGATATCATCAAATACGCATGGCGGAGGAAGATGTTCATAAAACGGATTTCAGGACACATGAAGGTCACTATGAATTTTTAGTGATGCCATTTGGTTTGACAAATACCCTTGCAACTTTTCAATCTACTATGAATAAGATTTTTAAGCCTTACTTGCGGAAGTTTGTACTAGTATTCTTTGATGACATACTAGTTTACAGTAGAGGATGGGAAGAGCATTTGAAGCACTTAATTATAGTATTTGAGTTGTTATGTGAACAATCTTTCATGGTTAATAAAAAAAAGTGTGCTTTGAGGAGTAGACAAGTAGAATACTTGGGTCATCTAATTTCTGAACAGGGAGTGGTAGTGGATCTAGAAAAAATAAAAAGTGTGGTAAATTGGCCCATTCCACACAATGTCAAGGGCGTGAGGGGTTTTCTAGGACTAATGGGGTATTACCGGAAGTTTATTGCGGGTTATGAAAAGATTGCTAGGCCCCTTACTGAATTGACGAAGAAGGATGGATTCCATTGGGGCCCTGCAACATTATTAGCTTTTGAGGAATTAAAAAAGGTGATGACTCAAGCTCCCCTATTGGCTTTACCTAACTTTTCTAAGCCGTTTGAAATTGAGTGTGACGCTTCAGGAGCAGGGATAAGAGCAGTATTGATGCAAGACTGACAACCGATAACTTATTTCAGTAGAGCTTTGTCACCGACTAATTTAAACAAGTCAGCCTATGAGAAAGAACTAATGGCATTAGTGTTGGCGGTCCAACATTGGAGACCATACCTGATTGGAAGGAGTTTTAAGGTGTATTCAGACCAGAAAGAGTTTGAGACACCTTTTACATCAAAGAATCACCACAAAAGCTCAACAAAATTGGCTGGCAAAGTTGTTAGGATATCAGTTTGAGGTGATTTACAAACCTGGCCCAGATAATAAAGTTGTTGACTCATTGTCAAGAATATTCGAAGTGGGTGAATTAAGGGAGATTCAGTCTTTTCCCTTATCGTTGTAGGAACAACACATCCAAAAGGAAGTGGAAGTAGATCCCTTCTTGCAGCAAGTGGTGCAGAAGTTACAACAGGAAGACTCATCTGTTGTAGATTTCAGTTTGCAACAAGGAGTATTATTTTACAAAGGACGCGTAGTATTGCCAGCTAAGTCAGATTTAATTCCCATCATTTTAACTGAGTTTCATTCTTCACCAGCAGTGGGTCACTTGGGCTTTTTAAGAACCTACAAACGCATTACAGGAAATTTGTACTGGACTGGTATGAAGAAGCTGGTTCAAGAATTTGTTAAAGCGGAACAACCCAAGAATTGGTCATATTGGGTACCTTGGGCAGAATTATGGTATAATACTACTTTTCATGGATCTACAGGAAAGACCCCTTTTGAAATTGTTTATGGGAGAACACCACCTGCATTAGTGCACTTTACACAGGGAGAAATGCGTGTGGAAGCTGTAGCCGCTGACTTGGTGGATAGAGATGAAGCTATTCGACAATTGAAATATCACTTGCTGCGAGCTCAACAGTAAATGAAGAAATTTGCAAACAAAAAACGGAGATTCGTGCAGTTGGAGGTCGGATTGTGGGTGTTTATTAAACTACGCCCACATGGACAGCTCACCATAGCTCGACGTATTAATCAAAAGTTGGCACCTCGGTATTATGGGCCTTTCTTAGTAGTGGAAAAAATTGGAGAAGTGTCTTATAAGGTGCAGTTACCGGAATCAGCAAAAGTACACCCAGTTTTTCACATTTCCCAACTGAAAAAGGCTATTGGAAATCATACAGTAGAACCAACTTTACCAACAGAGTTGAGTCTTGGGGAGGAAGATCAGGAAGATCCTGAGGCAATGTTAGCAACCAGGGAGATTCCAGAGGGTGGTAAAATCATCAAACAATGGTTGGTAAAATGGAAGGGAGAACAAAGGAGGAGACAACTTGGGAAGATGAGGTACTATTGCGGAGTTAATTTCCTTCTTTCAGCCTTAAGGACAAGGCTGTTATTACAGGAGGGAGTAATGATAGGACTCCTAATAAGAATCATATGGTGGGAAGTGCACATGAGCCTATGAATCAACAAGGAACAATTAGGCCCATAATATGGAAGGTTTATGTTAGAAGAAAGAAAATGGGATTAGGAAAAGAAAGATAAGTTAGTTAGGACGGGAAATGACGTGTCTAGAATCCAGGGAAGGGAGAATTCTGTTATAGGAGAGAGAAGGGAGAGTGTGGAGGAGGTACGGGAGTAAGTTGAGCAAGAATTTTGGGTCCCCAATCTTATTATGGGTCCTTGGGGTTAGTATAGATAAACAAGCATCATTTTATAAATTTAACCCATGCATACTTTCCATTCGGTACTCCAAAATGTTTAATGTTGCATTTGTTAGATGTTTGACTATGCTTCACGCAATAAAAGCAACAAACACTATGCAATTTATTTTTCACAAAAGTGCCTTTCTCAATCCAAACTCTACGGGTTCTTTTAACTTGAGGTCTTTTATGTTGATGCATGTTCTTGTTTTTAAAGTTGCTCTTTTTAAAGTCATTTTGAGCATGTGAGGTAGATTTGGTTGCTTTAGCAAGTAAGTTTTCAAGTATATCAATATCAAACATATGACTCTTACAAGACAAGCATTCAATAGAATTTACAGCTACATTAGATTCAAACTCTTTTATTTCAAGATTACTAATCTTATTTCTTAGTATGACTTCTTCATATAAAGCTTTTTCATATTTCATCTTTAATTCATGAAATTCCTTTTTTAACTTATGTGCAACATCCAATTTTCCAGATTCATTCATTAACTAAAATTAAGCTTTTTGTATATCTAACTCACTAGATTCAAAGCTAGAATCACTTACTTGACTTCCAGCATCATCAAAGTCAGCCATTGAGCAATGATTTGCTTCCTCATCCGAATCACTTGAGCTTGAAGAACTGGAGTCATTTTCTTCCCATACTATGTAAGCCTTTTTTCTTCACTTCTTTTATTCTTGGGACAATCGAACTTGACATGTCCTCTTTCTCCACATCTGTAGCACTTGATGCTTGATGGAGATCCTTGATTGTCCTTCTTTTCATTTCTGAACTTATCCTTTCCTTTTTCTCTCATGAATTTGGCAAACTTCTTTATCATGTGGTCCATATTTTCCTCATAATCACAATCATCATTATCCTTCTTTGAGCTTTTTCATTTGGAGATTTCAAATTTGAAGGCCAATGTCTTCTTCCTTCCTTGATCTTCTTCCGTAGTCAGCCTATTAAGCTCAAGCTCATGTTCACAGAGCTTTTCAAAGAGGATTGTCATCGACTTTTGGGAGAGGATTTGTGATTCTGAGATGGCTATCACCTTTGGTTGAAGGACCTGTCCAATGATTTCAAAAATTTTACATTTAGGTCATAAATATCGAAAGTCTTACTCAACCCTGTTAGATGGTTCCAGATTTGAGTGAAGCGCTTATGAACATCAGCTATTCATTCTCCAGGTTGCATTCTGAACATTTCATATTCCTGGATAAGTGTGTTTTTCCTTGTGCACTTCCCACTTCATCTGTGACTCTAAGAACTTCCCACATCTCCTGCGCTGTTTTACACACAGAGATTTTATAGAATTCATCAAGCACCACAACAGAAGATATAATGTTACGAGCCTTAATATCAAATTGGGCTCTCCAATTATCTTCAGCAGTCCAATTAAAATATGGTTTTTCTACTTTTACACCATCAATAGTACTTTTAGGAATATATGGACCATTTTGAACCGCTTCTCAAATGCCTTTGTCAATAGATCCCATGAAAATTTCCATCATGACTTTCCAGAATGCATAGTTATTACTAGTAAAAAGTGGTGGTGTGTTGATGGAACCACCCTCAGCATAAACTTGATTATGACAGGCCATTTTTGAAAAATATGAAGAACTATCAAAGCAAACTATCATACCAATTGTTGGTTAGACAACCAGTATCGCGCAACGAAAAGGGGGTTTTTCGGAAAGCATGTTACGGTTAATAACCAAGATAGGAACGGTCAAATGGTTCTTTTAAAAGTCTTGATTTTCTTTTAAGACTTTTATAAAACAGTTTAAATGCTAAAGAGACAGAGTTAAAGAAAATCAACATAAAACTTTTATCTTGGTTCAAATCAAAAGATTCTACGTCTAGTCGCTAATCACTATAAACAATGATTAACTTTTCACTAAAATATTGTTCACAAATTACAATAGGATGGAACAAAGAGTAAGAACATAAAAAACCTTCCTTCGACAAACGAACGAAAGAACATGCTCAATCAACTTGAAGAGAACCGCTTCGACCTTATACCCACTGAGCGCAAGCTTCTCTTATTCACAAGACTTGATATAAGCACACTAACACTTGAGAACTTCCTCAGAAAAATTTTGTATTCTCAAATGACTTAGTTAAACCTCAAAAAAGTTTGACAAAGAGTATATATAGGCCAGAGATCAGAAACTGAAAAGATAATTCCCAACTACCAGTGATAATCGATTATCAAAAGTGATAATCTATTATTTGTGTCCGTTATGGGGTTTTTCAAAAAGAGATAATTGATTAACCTGAGGAATAACCGATTATTTGCTAAACTTAGACAATACTGACTCATACTGGAATAATCGATTATTCTGAGCAATAATCATTATTTGCACGAGCAACTCTTTTTCAAATGAGCTCATGATAATCGATTATTGTACCAAATAATCGATTATCTGGACAAACTTTCTAAAGACAGGAAAACTTTTAAGTGTTTACATCAATAAAGTTATTCCTATTACAATTTATTCTACAAAAAATGCTTATAAAATAAATGTAGTTGTCTTTAAGTTCTTGATCTTGTAGCATCATCAAAACCATAATATCTTCAAGACACCAATGCTCCTCAATGATAACATGAACGACCTCAATGTAGTTGTCTTGAATTAAACCTAGTGAAGATCCTTCCCTAACAGCATGTGTAAGGATTAAATACAAAGGAACTCGTTATTTGGACTGATGAGCGGTCTTACGGACTTCACTATGGATCCTCTGTGAGCCCAATTACAAAATATTTCCACAACATGTTGAAGGTCAATAGAGAAGAATGGGTCAAGAACTGGACTGAGATCCATATGAGTCTTGGGCCAAACTCCATTGCTAATTAATTTAAATTTTATTAAATATTTTTGTATAAGAAGGAGTTGTATGTTGTTGATATTTTTGTAATATATACTTTTTTTGTTATTATTTCTTGTAAGTGTGATATTATTCTATCTTTTGGAAGATAACCCTTTTGTAATTGATTTACTTATAAATAAAAGGTTAACTCTTTTAGTAAACAATTTTGCTTTTAGTGTTATTTACATTGAGTTAAACGAGTTTTCTATATTTTTTGTTTTTAGTTTAAAGCTTACATCTTTTACCAGAACAAATTAGCACTCACTGTAGGGCTTGGTAAAACGCAATTCCAATCTCACTCCTTCATAAACCTATTACCATGAGGAACAAAAGAAGCAATAGCGAGGATGATCCAACCATGCAACAAATCATTTAGAATATTGAGGAGTTGAGGCGTGAAAACGAGGAGGTACGCAAACATTCCGAGAAAGATTGTGTTCGGGCTGAGGCTAAACATCAATGAAGGTGGTAGCTGAGCAAGAACATCTTTAAAAAGAAGCAAAGGCTAAGCAAAATCATTTGCACAAGGAGGCAGAGGAGTCATCTCGGCATTTGGATGAGGCAGCTCAACAATAAAAAAATTTGAGAAATTTAAAAGAAGAATTGAGACAATAGATGCATGATCATGATAATATTTGAGATCGTGAATGCAAATGGGTTAACCAATAACAAGAGGATGGTCGACCTTTTTCTTGATAAATCATGAACGAGCAGGTTCCTTCCCACTTCATTGTCCCATAGATGAGCCTTTTTTTAAAGATACTGATATGGAAAGTCATTAAAAGGCTTTCAAGGATTAGATACTGATATCCACTAGTACAAAAATAGCATACTATGTTGGTTATTTTTGGCTTTTAACGACGAATTCGAGACCGACGTCATATTGGGTGACGTAAATTTTATGTCGAATATCACTAGGCGACGTTACTACAACAATTTGAAGTCGAGTGGATCGAGAATTGACGTAAGTCTAACGTCAATTTTGTGCAACAACGTGAGCTTACGTCTACTAGTAAAGAGAATGACGTCCAATATTTGAATAAAATATTTATATTTATAGTAAGATTTATTGTCTTATATACGAGGGAAGTGACGTAAAGTTAATGTCCTTATGGAAGATAACTGATGTAATGTTCACGTTGAAGTTCAAAGAGGATGTCAATTTTTGAGTAATATTTGAATAAATATTTATATTTAAAGGAATATTTGACGTCAAGTATAAGGGGAAGGGCGTAAGGTTAACGTCGAACTTGTCAATATGTGACGTTACTGTCGCTGTTTGAACGTCGAACGATGTATACTTCGACGTTACCTTTAGTATTTTTTTTTAAATTTGATTCGGTGTAGCTCATTTAACCAAACCTGAAATACAGAAACCAGTTTTCCAATTCATATATATTCACAGAATTAATATTTTTAAACCATGCTATCATCAATTCATGATTTCCAATTAAATAGTAAAACTAAAAGACGTTAATGCTATCATCAAAACTTAAAAGAACCCAGTCTTTCATTCATCTATTCACAATATTCATTTATTCACAGTATTCATGTATTCACAAT
This sequence comes from Vigna reflexopilosa, assembly GCA_027742785.1. NCBI lineage: Eukaryota > Viridiplantae > Streptophyta > Magnoliopsida > Fabales > Fabaceae > Vigna > Vigna reflexopilosa. Next base: position 29,982,257 of record CM050919.1, read on the forward strand.
AATCTATTAACAGTTTAAAAGTTGCACAAGTAAGCAAATGCTACTATCATGAAAGGAAAAACCTAAAGCTATAGTTATTTAAAATGTTTATTCAAATATCCTGCCCATTCCTCTCTTATCGTCTTTATTACTGAAGTGGACAATGAAGAGGTAGTGTTGAACCACTGCATAATCAAGGAAACTTTACTATTGTATTCATTTTAATGTCAAAAGTTTATTGATATTTGTAAGACTTTCAAATGTAAATTTCTACCTCGGTCCATTCTCCTCTGATTTCTGCTTGGATGATTGCCTTTATCCATGACATGATGTAGTAGCCACATGCCCAGGAATCATTCTGCTTATTACACTAAACATGTGAAAGAACTTAGTCAAATGTAATGGTTTAAATTTAACTACGAAAGTTAAAGGTTAAAGATCAACGAATTCCAACCTTAAGATATATAATTTCAAGTTGTTATCCTCTGGTCCTAGTCACAACTCTAAACAAATTTGAAACATTTGAAACATTAGAAACATAAGTTAATATATTAATATCATATTGAACAAAACCATACAACTTGTGCTTTTTTTGGAATGATCACCATGAGTTGCCAATGGCCCCTATCATGTACCAACAACTAGTGAGTTAGTTTATTGATTAAAATTTGATAAAGTTGACAATATTGGGAAACACATACGCATGGCACGATATATATCTCTCTGTTAGACTCAGTCATCCATGTTTGAATATATGATTTTCTGGAATCTAATGTGTTTCCATATGGTTGAATCTGAGGTTCAAGAAAGCCATAAACTGACGCCCGACCTGATTCCACTACGACGGTGTCCATGTACCTGTAAGAATAAAGTTAAGTATATTTATTAAAAAGTAATAATACTAATATACAAATTGGAAAATAACAAATAAAAAACTTACATCAACCATAGTTGTATGAATGAAATGTTCAACATTTTTTCTCCACCAATGATCTCATATGCATCATCGAAATTAATATACAATGGAACATGGCACTCAAGGCCAAATGTTCTTAACTCCCACAACATCTCTACCGGTCCTTTTCTCAACTTATTTAATCTGGAGGTCAATATAGATATAGGATCATGGTCTTCTGCTTCCTCACGAACCTCATTCATATGTTGAGCAATTGGTTGTTTCTCAGGACGGTAGACCTGCAACTCATATTTACAAAAGTTAGGAATCATTTAATTATAACTTGAAGATTTAAGATAATAAAAAGAAGAATATAATACCATTGGTGGGCCAAAATATGGCATGATCATAGCCTTAGGCCAAGCTATAAATGTGCCTAAGGACTCCCCCACGAATTGGATTTCAGATGTAGGCACTGACACTCGAACCTGGGGGTCTCTTGGATCATCAATCATTACCCGTGCGTGAGTGGGCAATAAAGGAGCACCATGAATGGTCTGGCCTCCTACAATCTGTCCTCCCACGACCACTACGCGCAGAGGATCCTCATCAACCAAAAAATCATACTGAATATTGTAATCAGTACGCGATCTGCAGTAGAGCATGAGCCTTTGGTGCTCACACGAGGTGCAGTAGGATCATCTGTAGGGGTGTCCTCCTGCTGTGACTTTTGTTGTTGCTCTTGTTGTTGTTGTTGATATTGTTGTTGTTGTTGTTGTTGTTGTTGGGTGATCATCGCAAGTTTTTCTTCGAGCATTCTTAAGCATTCACTCATGTTTTCCTTTAATTCGAATTGCACCTGTTGCCTAATGCTACTAACCATTTCCTAAGTCATGACTTTTGTGCTTCTTGGTTTAGGGCCAAAGTGGTCCCTCAATCCAATAGCTCCTCCAACAGCACGCACACGACCTGAACGGTCTAGCCGACCTGTGGCTACTACTAGGAGGTCCTCCCTACCTTATGCCACAAATGTGCCTTGACTCTATTGCTCAACCAAGTCATCCTGCATATCATAATGAAGTTAGACACATTAAAAAGTTTGTTACATAATTGTTTTATGAACTATGGTAATTAGTTAAAAGTTTCCACTTACAATTCTCTGGGATATCTTTTAAGAAGACTGGGATGTAAACTGGCCATTGAACTTTGTCCGTGCAGCCTTCCACAATTCATGTCTGGCTGGTGGAGGTGCTAGATCAGGTGACTCAAGACCTAAGTCCTCAGCGCGACATTTTCTCATCTTTTTCTCTAATAACGCATAATCACCACGTGTCAGTACGTGTGGTGTATCATTAAGCTTCTGCCTCTGCTGGGCGGCTATCCTTTTCACCTATGAAAAAATGAAAATCATTAAGCATAAATCACAAATTAACATCTTGTGTGACTAAAGTAAAATATTAAAAACAATACCTGCCACTCAGGAGTAAGTCTAGATTCTTTAGACTGCACCCACTCCTCCTTAGTTATTTTATATTTTGTACAAGGAGTGTCGTTCTGTTTAGAGCCAAAGACGTATTGACGTGTCATTCTCGTCTTGAAGTCCCTCCACCGGACTACAATGTGGGATAAAATCTTCTTCCTTATCCTCTCATCATTAGGGATATCCCAATTTTCCTGTTGAAAACAAAATTAATGTTAAAGCATGATCAACAAAAATAAGTCAATGATGGAAGTAAAACATCTTAAACATACCAAAATATCCTGCCATAGTAGATTTTTGTCAACCTGTGGGACATCATCCCAATAGGTAGCGACAATAAGGACATGATATTTTGCCATCACGCCTAAGTAACTCCTGAACGATGGTGCATGTGCCCCCAATAGGCACAAATGTTCGGGGATCAAACTCCACTGTCACTGGTTTCTCATTAACCCGACGGGATGTGACATCAGGCATCCGAGTCACAGATCTACCCCCTTCTCCCGTTGGACCTAATCCAGAGCTCGTCATACCTGTTTACAAAGTGTTAATAAATTATAGTTAGAACAGAAAAAATAAATAAATTGTACTAGTAATTAAAACAATGTTAAGACACCTATTTATCTCATATGCCTTAGTTGTAATCCCATCAATTTGCATGTATTTCATTGGGTACATCATCAACCTTATTTTCAATGGTTCTTGATGAGAAGGAGCTTGTCTCAAGTATATCTAGAGAGTCTTCATCATCAGTTGTGTGCATGGCTCTGCCTTCCAATACCATTGACCATTTATGATTCAATGGGTCAATGACAGAATATTTGTCTTGCTTGACTAGCCATAATAAATGGTTCATCCGTGTAACTCATTTTGTTATGATCCACCAAAGTGAATCTGAGGTCTTCTATCACCTCACCAGAATTACTGTCAACCCATTTACACTTGAAAACTGGAACTCTAAAAGTGACATAATCAATTTCCCAAATTTATTGTATTATTCCAAAATAACTAATTGATGTTGTAATTGGATTCTTATCCTTGGAACTGGAAAAGTGTACAGCCTCAGCTTGTAGGGTAACTCCACTATTTTGAACTCTACTTTTATCGTCTTCCTCCTTTGAATAGAACAAGTAATTGTTTATGTAATAGCCGCCGAAAGTGATCACATCAGTGTTAGGTCCACGAGCTAGTCTTAATAGATTTTCAGAAACATTCAGAGTCACATAAATCTTTTTCTTAAACCAAGCTAAAGAGGATTTTTTATGTTCATTAAGTGTCCACTTTTCACTCATACATGGATGTGCTGACTTAATTTTATCAATGTGTTGTGAAATGTAAGGAATAACATCTTTTGTGTTGTTTAAAATGTACAAATGTGCTTGATTAACTTCTTTTGCACTAACACTTTCAATCCTTACTCCTCGAACTCCCTTTCCTTCACGTCTGTTTTCATGTCTTTTCTTTGGAAGTCCTATTGGGTCACAACTTGGCATATAACTTGAGCAAAATTTAATGGCCTCTTCCTCTACAATGTAGCGCTCAATAATCGAAGCTTCCGAACTCAATTGATTCTTAACATATCCCTTTAAAATCTTCATGTATCTTTCTACCGGGTACATCCACCTCAAGAAAACCGGCCCACATATTCAAATTTCTCTCACTAGATGGACAATCAAATGAACGATAATATCAAAAAATGAGGGTGAGAAATACATTTCCAATTGGCACAATAGTCTGATGGCCTCATTTTGCAAATCATCTAACTGTCGAGGATCAACAACTTTCTTACAAATGGCATTGAAAAATGAACTCAAACGTGTGAGAATACCTCTTATAGAGGCAGGTAATATGGCTCGAATAGTTATTGGTAAAAGTTGTTGCATTAAGACATGACAATCGTAAGACTTTAAACCAACCAACTTCAAATCTTTCATAGAAACAAGGCTACTAATATTCGACGAATAACCTTGTGGAACCTTCACACTATGTAAGCATTGACAAAAAAATTGTTTTTCTTTTTTTGAAAGAGTGTGACAAGTTGGAGGAAGATAGGTGTGTCTTCGTATGGATTGCAAATATAACTCAAACGGATTCCCATGTCAACCAAGTCTTGTCGTGCTTTCACTCCATCTTTTGTCTTTCCTTTAACGTTTAGTAACGTCCCAACAACACTATTACATAGATGTTTTTCAACATGCATCACGTCTATGCAATGTCGCACATCAAGTTTACATCAATATGGAAGATTAAAAACTATTGATAGTTTTTTCCAAATGTTTTTCTCAAACAGTCTTTTTTTTTATGTTTTTCGAAGACAACATCAATGTTCCTCACCTGGTCGTATACTTCTTCCCCATTACGTGGTTTGCATCAATTAACGGTTTTAGATAAACATCAATGTCATTTTCAGGTTGTCTAGGACCCGATATCATCATAGACAACATCATGTATTTTCTCTACATGCACAACATAGGAGATAGATTGTAAATCATCAAAATAATTGGCCATGAACTATGTTTGCTACTTAAGTTGCCATAAGGATTCATACATCGGTAGCAAGTGCAAGTCTTAAGTTTCTCGGCTCTGCACTAAATTCGGGAAATGTGATCAATGTTCGATAGTAGTGTACTAAAATTTGCACTTTTAACCAGTGATCAATTTTTGATCAATATCAAAACAGCATAATCTTCTATTCTCAACTAGATTGAGGGTTAGTCCACATACAATGAAATCAACATTCAATATTCATAGATCGTTTACTAAAATAAATCTTCATTTCATTACAATCTAAAACCGAAAGAAATACAGAAACCGCAGGTGGCTTACTAGCCATGATTACAAAATAAAAAACCAAAAACATAGAAAAGTAGGCTCTAAAATAATTATCAAGAAGATTCCATTGAATCTTCATCATCAGAATCTTCAGAATCTTCAGTATGATCTTGATCAAGAGTAGGTGGACTTCCAATAGTTTGTTCATCACTGAAGAACCATTCATTCACAGTCTTTTTCAGCCCAATTATGACAGACTTGGTATACCAATTTCTTCTGACCTTTTGCACACAATTCTTTCTTCTTCAGATACATCTACTCCTTGGAGTTCCAACACCTTGCTGATAAATACTCCATATGGAAATTTGCATGCATAATCATCTCCTACAGCGATCATGTGGTGTTTTAGTACCGCAATCCAGTTGGTTGGGATTCTAGTCTTGATAGCATTCAACAGAAATACATTTCCTGTTGACATTCTGCCCTCGTTCAATCTTCTAAGCAGCAGTAGCCAAGTCAGGACATAAGCAATCAATTTCTCCTCCTTGTTTAAGCCATCATGTAGGTACTGCTTATCCACCCTATACCTTCCTGGATATCTTAAGCAGTTTATATATATAGCTCTCTTTGTTAGCCATCTATTTGACTCAGAATCACGAATATGAGAATCCAAATCTTCAGCTTTCAGTCCAGCAATATCTAACCAAACATTATCGCCAATAGTAATGTTAACACCTTTGACCCTTGAGTGAGTGACCCATTTACAACCCTCAGGTTTGTGTAGAAAACCTCAACCAAATCTGGATAGCAATGTCCTTTCATCTGCACAAAATCAATAAGCCCTTGATATGCAATCCATTCTTGAAAAAGGAACCCTTCTTTCTTGAACAATTGCAGGTCCAGATACTTGTGAGGAACTACATTTTTGAAATGTATCCAGTATAAAAACTTTCCTCAAATGTCTGGATCACTTATCCATCCAGATGGGCTTGCGTTTCTTGTAACCCGGGAAACCTTTTGTTTTCCTCTTGATGATGACGATGGAGAAGCCATTTCTAAATAGAATTCTAGGAACATCTTTCACAATCTCGACTTCTTAACTTCTCAACTTCTCAGCTTAAAAAATACAAAGGAGACATCGAATTATAGAGGGCATCGACGTACTAATTTTCATCCAAAAGACAAAGAGTTAGAAAAAGAGAAAGGATACGTCCAATTCTAGGGATATTTGACGTTTTCTTCTTCATCCTCACGCCCTCCTATTTTTCTTTTTTCCTTTATAAAACCGCTCATAACCTCCCATTACCATTATATTTCAATATAATATTTACATTTTAAGATAAGTTCCCATTAGAAATGCAACGTTATCGATATTCAAGGTTTTCTTCTTCAGTCCTTTTTCTGTGCTTTTGTCGGTGAAATTTAAAGAGAATAAAATTTTATTTGTTTAAAATATTAATTTAATTTCATATGGAAAATAATAATAATAATAATATTTTATGAGAATTGAGTTTTCGTTATAGATCACAATAATTAAAATCGTAATAAATATTATTATATTATTTAAAGTAATTTGAAATGAATGTTTTAGGCTAAAGATAGGTATGATTATACTAAAAGACTTTGATTGATTTTTAAATTATAATACCCTAAGTTTGAGAAAAAATTAAGTTGATTGATAAACTGAAGGTGTTAAGATAGAATATTGTAGACAAAAATGAAGATAGGTCAGTTAGAAATAAATATTGTCAAAAAAATATTGTCAAAAAAATGTTGTCAAAGTATAATTATCCAAAAATATTTAGACAAGTTATCAACAGAGATGCATCACACCAGGTCAAATATCGAGAAGAGACAGCGTGTATGGGGAATAGTCAGACAGATCTAGACCAAAAATTAAGCAGAATGGGTTGTGTCGAAGATTAAAGCAGATTAAGTTTGACGGTGGAGACTAGTTGACCCAAAATGAATGTTCGAAGATTAAGACTAAAGGTCCAAACAAACTAACAAAAGTTGAAGGTCGGGATGGGTTGACCTGAGCCAAAGGTAGGATAGAGGACTATCTCCTGATTAATAATTAATATAGGAAATAAAATAAATTGTATTTTTCTTATCAAAGATTAACATCTTTGTGGCAAATCTTTCTTTTAGAGTTTCTTCAGTGCCTTAAACATTTATACCTATATATAGGGACACCAAATACATATGTAGAAATTTCGGAAGTCATAAATTTGCATTTGCAATGTTGACAGAGGATTCTTTTGGTTCTCGGTTCTCTGATTCTTATCAATTAGTTATTAGTATAAATGATTATGATATAAAAAATTATTATGAATAACATTATTAGGAAAACAAACTTGAGCCCTCTCATGATATATTTCTTTGCTTTTTAGTATTTTAACAAACGTGTGATCAATATCCAGCCACATTGTCATTAATATGACCATAAATAATCATTAAAAGCTCATTTGCATTTCTTAATTTATAACGCTTTGAATCGATTCTTTATTACTTAGAATCGATTATGTTAACTTAGCAAAATTAAGAGGGCCACATTAAACTTTTTAACTTCAAGCCCTCCAAATATCACCTTCTTCGCAGGTGATTCAAAAGTAGATAATTTCTGGGGGGCGGGACGTCAATTTGTCCTTATATGAATCAAACTCAATTTATTGTTTTTTTTTCTGAATGATGTTTGAACGTCGAATTCGGCGGGGCTTCGACGTTTAGAAAAGATTGTGAAGTGTGCAGTCAGTAAGCATAATTACCCGATGTATGTCATTAGTTCATCTTTAAATATTGTATTCATCACGTAATCCCTTGCTTCCTGTTTCTGTATTGAACATATTAGGATTCATGTTTTTCATCTCCTTGACGTTTTCCTTTCCTTAGATTTCAAAACATGTTTGTTCTTTAAATTACAATTTGGTCGATTGAATTTCAAAGTGCCGCATTCAGGTCTCAGTTCATATGAAGGTGTGGCCTTTGAATATCAAGTGAACAAAATGCTTTTTATAGTACAGAAATGATTAACTTATCTTACTGAAAGGGAAGTGCCTTGGAAAAAGAAATATGGTTCATAATACGTTTAATGCTGAAACAATTTTGAGATATAAAATAATTATGTAAAAATGTTATTCAACTTCATCATTTAACTATGTATGAATCCTTTAAAACATTTGTCTTGGAGTTGTCTTCTACCATTAGATTTCATAGCTATTTGATTTCTTATGGTGGAAACAACTGCAACATAAAATTAAATTTATAAAGTCGAAGTCCAATGTTGAGTGCATTCGATGCGAAAGACTGGAGATTGTGTCAAATATTTGTGCTCAATGACGTCCTATATCATTATTCATCATAGAAAGACTGGAGTACATATCAGAATTCGAAGAGAATTTTTACTTTTTCAGTGAATGATGTTTGAACGTCGAATTCGGCGGGGCTTGGACGTTCATACAATGTGGCAGTTACTAATCATAATTACACGATGTACTTCTTTTATAATGATCTAATTTTCTTCAACGGATCATCTAATTTTTAATCTTTTTTTCATTTTAATTTTTAATCATTCAATAGCACGTCCAACTCTGTGGAGTAGTGCAGTAGCGGATCATCTAATTCACGTCTTTTGTTTGGGGCTGGACGAAAATTAATTCTTATCTGAATCAAAAGAGATGTATTACTTTCCACTAAATGATGTTTGAACGTCAACTGCGGCTGGGCTTCGACGTGGCTACAGATGATGGACTGTGGCAGTTGCTAAGCATTATTCATGATATAATGTATGTCTATTTCTTATATAATCTGACGTCATCATTTCATCTATAAATATAGCTTAAATTTCACATAATCTCTGCCCTCCTGTTTCTCTGTTGAACATATTAGGATTCATGGTTTTTATATCCTTTGTGTTTTCTTTTCCTTAGATTTCGAAGCATTTTTGTTCCTCAAATTGCAATTTGCTCACTTGAATTTCAAAGTGCCGCATTCAGGTCTCAGTTCATATGAAGGTGGCCTTTGAAATTCAAGTCAACAAAATGTTTTTTATAGTACAGAAATGATTAAGTTATCTTATTGAAAAGGAAGCGCTTAGGAAAAAGAAAAATGGTTCACAATATATTTAATGTTGAAACAATTTTATGATCTAAAATAATTATATAAAGAAGATGTTCAACTTCATCATTCAACAATGTTGAATCGTTTTTTAAATTGTCTTGGAGTTGTATTCTACCATTAGATTTCAGAGCTATTTGATTTCTTATGGTGGAAACAACTCCAAGATAAGTTAAATTTATAAAGTTGACATTGAATATTGAGTGCATTTGACGCAAAGGCCTAGAGATTTACGTCTCTTTATGGGATCAACGACGTCCTATATCTTTTAGAGGATTTCAAAAAGAAATATCCTTTTACAAAACACAATATCTAAAATGAAGACCAAAGATGATGGAAGACATTATAACCAAAACCAGGAAGTAAAAAAAAACCAAAGGAAAAAGTTAACATCAATTTGGTTGCGGAAGTAATGTAGGATAGGTTTTGAAAGGGTCTACTTGAAATTCATAAGTGTTAACTTTTTTCTGTGTTTTCCCTCCATGCCCTCATGGTTAACAAAGAAATTTCTTCGTTTTTAGTAAAGGAAAAGAAGGAAAACACAAGAAAAAAGTTAACATGAATTTGATTACCGAAGTTATGTAGGATAGGTTTTCAAAGGGTTTACTTGAAATTCATAAGTGTTAACTTTTTCCTGTGTTTTCCCCCGTGCCTTCATGGTTAACAAAGAAATGTCTTCGTTTAGTGAAGGAAAAGAAGGAAAATACAACAAAAAAGTTAACATGAATTTGATTACCAAAGTTAATTAGGATAGGTTTCCAAAGGGTCTACTTGAAATTCATAAATGTTAATATTTTCCTCTGTTTTTCCCCACGCCTTCATGGTTAAGAAAGAAATATCTTCGTTTAGTGAAGGAAAGAAAGAAAAACAAAAGAAAAAAGTTAACATGAATTACTGAAGTTATGTAGGATAGGTTTTCAATGGGTCTACTTGATTATCAACGTGAAGGGCATTGGAGTGGTTGGAAAGATTAATTGTGTGACCAGAATGTTACGTCAAATTTGGCTGGTATTCGACGTTTTAATCTTCATCCAAAAGCCAAAGTTCGCTCCATTTTTATTATTTTTTCTTTTTTCTTTTAAACTCTCACTTTAACGTCCAAGCCTCACAGATCTTCAACGTATTTTCATCAGAAGCAACAGAGACTTTTTTACTTTTTCACTGAATGATGTTTGAACGTCGAATTCGGTCGGGATTCGACGTTCATACAAGATACTAAGCATAATTACACGATCTAATGTACGTCATCGGTTCATATATAAATATAGCTTGCATTTCACTTAATGTCTTGCTTCCTATTTTCGTATTGAACATATTAGGACTCATGTTTTTTTAACTCCTGAGCGCTTTTCTTTCCTTAGATTCCAAACATATATGTTCTTCTAATTGCAATTTGCTTACTAGAATTTCAAAGTGCCGCATTTAGGCCTCAGTTCATATGAAGGTGGCCTTTGAAATTGAAGTCAACAAAATGCTTTTTATAGTACAGAAATGGTTAAGTTATCTTACTTGAAGGGAAGTGCTTAGGAAAAAGAAATATTGATCACAATATGTGTAATGCTGAAAAAATTTTGAGAACTAAAATATATTTATAAAAAAGTTGTTTAACTTCATTATTTGGCAATGTATGAATCGTTTTTTAAATTGTCTTGTAGTTGTTTTCTACCGTTAGATTTCAGAGCTATCTGATTTCTTATGGTGGAAACAACTTCAAGAGAATTTAAATTTCGAATCTAGTTACACAGTTGACGTAATATTTGAAACGAAGAGATTCACGTCCATTATTGATACCACTTGACGTGGGTCGAATGAATTAATTTACAACAATGCCACCGGTTTTGATTAACGTTGGTTGTTATGTTATTTGACGTTGAACGCGTGACGTTGAACGCATGACGTTGAATGCGTGACGTTGCGCACCCTTATATACACTGAATTTGAAAATCTTATGTACACTGAGTTGTTTCTATATTTCTAAACCCTAATACTGAGGAAAATTATCTGGTATCCAAATTCAAATGGCTTATTCATCACATCCTTCAACAGAAAGAGGAAAGGCTCTTGCGGCTGCAAGAAATGTTGATCTCTCTGGGTGGATCAGTGATGAGGAGACTCGTCTAGAGTTTCTGAGGTGGACGAAGTTTAAACATATTGTTTCTCACAAATATCTGAACCTCCTCGACTTATTTGAAAAAGAGGGATTTCACTTCCAGGAATGGATTGAAACTCAAGGTCTCTCTACACTTGTCCAGATGAAGGATGATTGGTACCCTGACTTAGTAAGAGTCTTCTACAAAATATGAGAAACATAGATGGTGTCCTTCATTCTCGAGTAAAAGGAGTAAATGTTCACATTGACAATGATGTTTGGTTTCAACTTGCAGGATTAAAAGCCGAAGGGTTATTCTCTCACTTACAGTACTCAGAAACAAACAGATGGCTGAACAAAAAGAACGTGTACAATAACTGGTTAAGGTTTCCTGGGAGATACAAAATTGAAAGATTATATGTGCATGAGGGACTGAATAAAGAAGAAAAGATAACAACAGACATTCTTGCTTGGGTGATTTTACCTGCTAGACCTGTACAAGACAGAATGACAAATGAAGATGTTTTCCTATTGTATGCCATATAGAATGATGTTCCTACCAATTGGGTGGAAGTAATAAAAGATCATATGATTGATGCAGGAACCAAACATGCACGACATCTACCATATGTTGTGTTTATCAGCAAAATCCTGACCCTTCAAGGTGTGGATGTTAGTGGTGAAAAGAAATGCTCCTGTAACTACTCAAATGTGATAAATCGAAACACCTTGACTTCCATTGGCCTTGTGAAGACCACAAAGGGATGGTGCTTCAAGGATGAAGAGAATATGGTTCAACGTGTGCAGCCTTCTTTCCACGCCGTGAAGATGCAGAAGCCATTTGAGAAAAGGTTTAGACATTTACAGGAAGGGTTTAAGAATTTTGTTTCTGGCAATAATACATGATAGATTTAATCAAACTATATGACAGTTTATTTGCCTTCAGAAGTATTTATTTTAAACCTTGAAGTTTATTAACTTTTAATTTCCTTGTTAAAGTTTGTCGTCGAATTCAATTTCTATTCGACGTCCTATATATTTTACGCGAACAAGAAACTACATTAAAAGAACACAGAAATTTAATAAAAAAACAAAAAAACAATGGAGAATGTTTTTGAAATTCATAAGTGTTAACATTTTCCTCAGAATTTCCACCATGCCTTCATCGTTAACAAAGAAATGTCTCCGTTTAGTAGAGGAATTGATCGAAACCCTAAGGAAAAAGTTAACATGAATTTGGTTACGGAAGCTTTGTAGTGTAGGTTTTCAAAGGGGAGTTCCAAAGGATCCGAAACTGTATTTAAAGAAAACACAGGAACAAAAAACTACATTAAAAAACACAGGAATTAAATAAAAAAAAATGAGAAAAACAATGGAGAATGTTTTTGAAATTCATAAGTGTTAACATTTTCCTTAGGATTTTACATGAACAAGAAACTGTATTTAAAGAAAATGCTAGGAGCCACTAATTCGCCCAACTACTCAGAGTTCCACATAATAAAACGTCAAACCCTTTAGAAATTCGTCGCCCATCAAGTTAGCTTATATTGTCAGAGTTCAACTTCAACCGAATAATAAATTGTCGAACCCTTTAGAAATTCGTCGTTGCTGAAATTATTTTATTGGGATATATAAGATTGAAAATTATATTGTCAGAGTTCCGCATAATAAAACGTCGAACCCTTTAGAAATTCGTCGTTGTTGAAATTATTTTATTGGGATATATAAGATTGAAAATTATATTGTCAGAGTTTCGCATAGTAAAACATTGAACCCTTTAGAAATTCGTCGTCCATCAAGTTAATGCTTATATTGTCATAGTTCAACTTCAACCGCATAATAAAACGTCGAACCCTTTAGAAATTCATCGTTGCTGAAATTATTTTATTGGGATATATAAGATTAAAAATTTTAGTTGGGCTTGAAACTAATAAGATTTGATGCACAACTTTATAAATACTATATTTGAAAACGCACTCAGTGTTTTCTAAACTGAAGAGTTACAAACCCTAGAAATGTGAAAGATGTTCCAGAATTTGACCATAAATGCCTTCTTCATCATCATCTAGAAGAAAATGAAAGGTTGTCCGGATTGCAAGGAATGCTAATCCTACAAGTTGGATTAGTGATGAAGACATTCGACGGAAGCTTTTTAGTCTAAGGAAGATTAAAACCGTGGTTTCTCACAGATACCTGAAACTGGTGAGCGTGATCAAAGAGGTTTGGATTGGGATTGTCGTTTTTCAACCGATCAACAAAGAAGGCTTTCTCTTTCAAATTTGGATTGGTCATCAAGGACTTATTGGATTCACCATGATAAAAAACGATGATCATTAGCAAGTCTATCCCATATCTGAATCTTCGAGTGCAAACAAAATAGATTCGACAAAAACTGAAGAAGATCAGTGTGCTAGATGGTTATGCAGTGAAAATAGATTGTATGTCAAAATCGCTCAAAAAAGATACTTGGGACTCAAGTAAATTGAAAGCTGACATAGTCATTGACAAAAGACTCTATGGATTTAAAAATCACCGATCAAAATGGAAAGGAAGGTGATATGAACAACCAGAAAGGATCAACAATAATTCTGCAACAGAAGAATATGGATTTTCGTTATTTGATTTTAATTTTATAATCAGTGGCTTCTTAAGTCATCTTTTGTTTTGCTGGTTGTAATCATCTTTTGAATATTAATAAAATTCTCTTTTGGCAATAACATTAGTCAATAATGATTGAATTGTTTAAATTGATTAAATCATTTGTATGATTGTAATTGAACATTTTGATGTTACATCATTACATTGAATATACCATTGCACTCTTTTTGTTTTTTTCTTCTTTTAGAACACCAACAGTACGTCGTTTATAAAGCTACTCGACGTAATAACCCAAAGGTCGCTTCCTTTTTTTATTTATCCTTTTTAAATTTAAATAGATCGTCCAACTTTATATGGGAACACGCACTTAGTTGGGCTTGACAAATGTTGTGTTAGAAACAAAGAGATCCACATCAAATACTGACACCACTCAACGTCCAGGTATATGGGAAAAGATTGTTGGCAGGGCATGATAAATGCTATGTTAAAGCGAAGATTGTAATTGAACATTTTAATGTTACATCATTACATTGAATATACCGTTGCACTATTTTTTTTTCTTTTAGAACACCAATAGTACGTAGCTACTCGACGTAATATTAATAGAAAAAAGTTTTGAAACGAAGAGGTTAATGTATTATTGTCAGCCATATTACTTCCTTTTTATTTCTTTTTCCTTTAAACCAACAATAAACGTCCAATTTCTTGGGCATGTGACATATTATTCCTTAACCAAACTCAAAGGTCGCTCCCTTTTTTATTTATCCTTTTTAAATTCAAATAGAATGTCCAACTTTATATGGGAAAACGCAGTTGGTTAGGCTTGATAAATGTTGTGTTAGAAACAAAGAGATCCACGTCATATACTGACACCACTCGACGTCCAGGTATATGGGAAAAGGGGCAAGGCATGATAAATGATACGGTAAAACGAAGATATACGCATCCAATATTAACACCACTCGACGTCCACATTATTTGGGAAATACATAGGGATGTCTCTTTCCTTGAGTATTCAACGCAAAATTATTTGAAGGATTTCTCAAAGAAATCCATTATTACGTAGGTTCATAAATCGAAATGAAACTAAGGAAAAACAATAACACTAAACATAGGAAAAAAAATGAAAATCAAACCACGAAAAGATCTGCAGGATTGTTAAAATGTAGAAGGATTTTTGTGAATGGAGGTTGTAGCGTTTTGAAAGGGTGCAAAATCCAAATCTTTCAATATTTTTCTTTGCTAAATTGTAGAAGGATTTTTTTGAATAGGGTCTATTTTAAATTCATAAGCGTTAACATTTTCCTCTGGTTTGCTACCATGCCTTCATCACTAACAAAGAAATTACTTCATTTAGTAGAGGAATCGATAACAAACCAATGGAAAAAGTTAATATGTATTTGTTTACGGAAGTTCTATAGTTTAGTGAAGGAGGAGTAGCGTTTTGAAAGTATGCGAAATCCAAATCTATCAACCTTTTCCTTTGGTTTTCTATATTCCTTGAAGCTTTTTTGTGTCCTTGAAGGAGATAACAGAAAACATAAAGAAAAAAAATTAACAGATGGAGTTCATAGAAAAAAATTTATAAATGGATGCCTACAGGTTATCTAAGGGTCCGAAACTGTATTTATAGAAAAAAAGAATGACTGTTGGGAAAGGCCTGATGTGGGGTGACCTTTGGCTTCAATAATAAAAGGCAGTCCCAAGACAAAGGTCGCTCCTTTTTTTTCTTTTTACGTTTTAAGTTCTCATAGAATGTCAAACTCTAGGGGACTTCAACGTGAAAGGTGTGTGAGAATTCATTTTGTGTTGTTACCAGAGGTTTTGAATTGACTTTATAAATGTAATGCTTAACTATATACAATTGCATAGTTTGATCGTTTTTTAATATAGTCGCTCCTTTTTTTTATTTTTATCTTTTTTTTTCCTTTTTAACCTCCAATAACACGTCGATTTTGAAAATATTGGACGTCCTCTGTAGGGTCTGCTTTTGAAATTCCTTGAAAGAGTTTATGAATTTTATGAATGGAAGTTGTAGCGTTTTGAAAGGCCTTGGAGTTGTTACAAGTTAACACAAAGAAACCTTGGAGTTATTACAAGAAATTTTAGAAATGGATGTCTACATAAATAATTACTATTGGGAAAGGCCTTATATAGGCCTTATATGGGCCTCAATAATAAAAGGCAGTCTACTTAAATGATATATGGAAAAATGCAGTTTGTTGCTAGAAACGAAGAGGTTGACTCAATTTCTTCATACTTCCAAAGTGTCTTTTTTGGTTTAGTTCTTTTTTCTTTTAATCCAACAATAAATGTCGAATTCCTTCGGCATGTGACGTATTATTCGTTATCCGAAAAGGTCGCTCTTTTTTTGCTTTTCCTTTTTATATTCCCATAGAACGTCTAACTCTAGGGGTCTTCGACGTGAAAGGCATTGGAGTGGTTGTGAGCATTAATTTTGTGTTGTTACCAAAGGTTTTAAATTGACTCTGAATATAATGCTTAACTCTATACAATTGCACAATTTGATCGTTTTTTAATGATTCAGTTTTTAAAGTTTCTCGGAGTTGTTTTCTCCGAAATCAGATCCACTAATTCTACAGAAAATAACTTCTAGAAACTTAAAAATTGAATCATATAAACAACAAACTTCAAGTTATAAAAGCAGTTCTGCCCCTCCAAGGGTCTTAAAGTCTTAGTATTAAGTTGTGATGTCCTTATTTTATCATGTGTTCTTTTTTATGGCGTTTTATTCATTGGTTTAAAAGAAAGAAAAATATTTGTGGTAAAAAAACATCGAATTGGTGAAAGAGTTCGACATTCTTTTGTTGGTTTAAAAGAAAAAAGAAAAAAAGAAAAAATTGAGGGACTGAGGTTATTGTTAACGTTGTCTGTTCTGTTATGGGACGTTGATTTATGACGTCATACGCGAGTATGGCACGTCAAAGCCAAATCCCCACATAATTTGACTTGATATGTGGCCTCCTCCGCTTAATAAAACGTCGAAGCCACGAGTACAAGGACGTTTTTACGTTTGATTTAGAAGAAAAAATTAAAAACATAATTTCTATAAAAATACAATGTCGAACGCGAAGAAGAATTTGACGTTCTATGGTTGGTTTAAAAGAAAAAGAAAAATAATAAAAAAGGAACTAAATAACAAAACGTCTAAGCCAGTATAAAACTGACATTTTATGGGTTCATTTAAATGAAAAATAAACAAATAACTGCTAGTTGTAATATACAACATCCATCTTTTGTTATAGTTGACGTCATATTAATTAAATCAATATTTAGTATTTATTTATTTTGTATTGGACGTCAGCTGCTTCCTTAGTGATGTTATGTGATTACGACCAGCACGTCCAACCCCAACTTGTTCAATGTTCTATATTGTTTTAAATGTCGAGCCCATAAAGTGTGGGACGTTCTGTTTGGTTTATAAGGGAAAAGAAATAAAGAATATTAAACGAATTTACTCTTTGGCTTCATGTTGGCTTATAGAACGTCGAATATTTGTCATGGTTGACGTTAAATGTGGGTAGGAGTAATACTGCTAGAAGCAAACCACTATTTCGTTATTTTTTTATTTTAAATTGAACGTCAGATGTTTCTTAAGTTGACGTTATGGGATTCTAAGGTAATTGTTTTACGTCGATCTGGGCCTTATTTGACGTTAATACATTTTAGAATACGTCCATATGCTTCTTGTTTGACGTTAATACATTTTAGATGGCACACTATTATAGTAATTGACGTGGAGCGATTCAATTTATTTGCGAAAATGCCACCAGTCATTTTTAACTTTGGATATTGAATGCAACAACGTTGAACGCGTGACGTTATACGCTGTTTTTCCACTAGTGATCTGGGGGCTCGGATGTTGTTTGGTGAAACAAAATTATGGGAACTTTGGCCGGTACAACGTTAAAGGGGATTAGGAAAATCCCGAATGTTGTGATCACTTCGTTTCTGGTATCTTTTTCCTGGGTATGTTTTGGAGCGATTTGTTGTGAACCGATTGAAGCCTTCCTGTGTTTGATGTATAGCAGCGGGCTAATGAGTCATTGAAAAACTATCTTAATCAGTATGTGACGTGAGTATGGGCCTTGTTGATCCCAATGAGGAGATGCTTGTATGAGCTTTGTTGAGAATCCAAGTGTGAATTCAAGTCCCATATTGGGTAAAAATGAGAAAGCAGAGCACTATATAAAGGTGAAGACTCATTAACTCATTACTTTAAGGTTTTGGGTAGAAGACCCATTAACTCATTACTTTAAGGTTTTGGGTAGAAGACCCACTAACTTATTACTTTAAGGTTTTGGGTAGATAATAATGTCAATCCATTATGTGGTTGGGCTCAAGTCTCATTGAAGTCGTATCTCCCTAGTGAACCTCCTCCTTGATAAACCCAAAAAGTGGTATCAGAGCTAGGTTAGGTTCAAATGAGTACAATGGTCCCTACATCGAAAGTCTTCTTGGCAAAGGGTTTCAAGTAAGCGTGTTCTGTTAAGATGAATGGTGGTACGAAAAAGGGTACTCGAATGCTTTCGCTGCAGGGAAAGTGTACCAATGTAGAAGGGACTCACCCTTGAGGAGGAGAATTGTTGAGAATTCAAGTGTGAGTAGTTAAGATATCGACAAGTGTACCGAATCGTATCAAGTAATAATAAATGGTAAGACCAAGTATCGTTTCCCAAAGGACTCACGACACTAAACAGTTATGTGATTAACCAACTAGTTAAGAATTTTGCGAAAATATTTAGTGGTTTTGAATGCAAATGCTATAGAAATAAACATGAATGCAATTTTAACCAATTGAAATAAAAACACAAAGGTGAATAGATGATATTGAAAGTATGAGATGAATATGTTGTTGGGGTTTAGATTTCACCAAGTTTCCTCTCATGCATATATGAATTCATCTTCTTGATTAATGTTAATATCACTTTCTAAATTACTAAAAACCCAATGTCTCGGCGAAGAAAACCTATCCTTAATTACTAGTTTACAATGTCTTGTTTCCCTAGCAATTAATTACGCATTACATACACACAGAAGCTTAAGATAACCAAAACTCATATCCCTATGTCTAGGCAATACTGCTTTTGGGAGCAATTCTCCAGATCTAGGTTTCCCCGTATGTGTCCATATCACGAAAACCAATAATCATGCCATGAATGAGTTAAACATAACAAGCTTACATCATAGGGATAAATAAATAAGAGTTCACAATTAATGAAGAATAAATAAATAAATAAGAATAATAAAGAGCAGAGAAGAATAACCCTAATAATTAATTAAAGAAGAATAAATAAATAAGAATCAATTCAAATACATAAGAGTTCACAAGCTTACATCATCCCCCAACAACAAAGAATGTTTAGTTCCCCATCGTCATGGAGAAACTAGATGAACAATGGAATGAAAAAGATAGAAAAACCCTAAAAACTGAGGAGGAGAGCTTCTGCATCCACTTTTGCCTTCAGAGAGTTGGAGAAAATCTGAATTTGTGTCAATTCTATCAAGAGATACCCTCTCTAGGTCGAGCTAATCCTTAAATAGGGCTGAATTGGGCCATGGGCCAACATTTCCACTGCTCAACGCCCTTACTTAGGGCGCTCAGGCGTGCTTGCGAGAAGAATGGTGCTCAACGTCCAATGGAGGGCGCTTAGGCGTGAAACGTTGCAGGAAAGATGGCGCTCAACGCCCCAAAAAGGGCACCCAGACGTGACTGCGAGGCTCCAGCACTGAGGGTCATGAAAAGGGCGCCCAAGTGTGAGTGCGACCTTTTGCAACCTTCTCTTCTGGTGCTCTTTCTGTCCTTTATGAGTTCCAACTTCTTAACAACTTAACTCCTCTTCCAATTCATCCCAATTTCCTACAAAACCAAGGGGGTTTAGTGATAAAATTTTCAAGTGTAACCTCAACTCTCTTATTTCCCAAAATAAACCAAAATCAAGAGAACAAACAAGTTTCTAAGTCCAAAAGGGTTCATTTGATATCAAAATTTACTCTCAAATAATGGTGAAATCAACCGTTATTACGAGTCGAAGTCCCACATTGGGTAGAAATAAGAAAGTAGAGCATTATATAAAGGTAAAAACCCATTAACATATTGTCTTAAGGTTTTGGGTAGAGAGTGGTGTTACTCCCCTATGTGGTTGGGCTCAGGTCCTATTGATGTCGTATCTCCCTAGTGAAATTCCTCCTTGATAAACCCAACAAGCCTTTGTTAAAGGCCTATGATCATATTCTTACAAGTCCCTCGATCCATGCCACGTTAATCGAGATACTCATTTGTTCCTCTATTATATAGCTTAAAAACATGATGAAGAAAAAAGACCAAACCCATTTGCCTTGTCGTACTTATCCATGGTCTTTCATGTTGGAAAACAAGGAGGTAGCTAAAGACCTGCACTTTCCTTAAAAAACAAGGCAACTCTAAGTAATAGGAAGGCTTGGTGTAAGTCATTCATGAATACTTCAATGGATTTTTTTCACCAAATCAAGCAAGATAGAGGGCATACACCTATGGAAAGTGGCAGAGGCATTGTATAACCCAACAAACAGGTCTTGCTATAAATCTTGACCTAGACCAAAATCTACAAAAAAGAGTTAAACATTTGAAAAACCAACAACCAATTCAAAATAATTTTCACCATTTGAACTTTTGAATACTTGCCTTAGTGGAATAGCTATCAAGTGTTTAAAGGCGTCTTCATTAACGTCTTTGATTTCTCTCATGACTGTCTCCCATGCTTGAGGGTGTGTTGATGATGCTGCCTTCCATTGTAATCGTTCCAGATTTTTCCCAGCAAAATTCTTCCTAAAATTTGCATATATATGGCGCACATAGAACCTTTGGTCCAAACTAGGCAAAACACTACAAGAAAAAATTGAATTACATACAGCCAAAATCCGTATATAAGGCCCAAAATCTGTATATAACACTTGGTTATATACGGCTTACATACAGAAAAAAATCTATATATAAAATTGTCGTAGCTATGTTATATACAGATATATCCGTATATAAGTTATATATGGATATATCCGTATATAAGTTATATACGGATAAATCCGTATATAATATCCGTATGTAATATATTAAAAAAATAATTTTTTTACATACGGATAAATCTGTATGTAACATATAATAGAGAAAAAAAATAACTTTATTTGTAAAAAAACATAAAGCTTTAAAAGAAACTTACAATTACAATATTATATAAGGTTATTACTATTAGTTTCAACTTTCAACAAATGTAAAGAATTTATAATATATAATTATGCTTAAAACCAATAATTAAAACAAAAAAAAATTATTGAAAGACTCTATGAATAGAGTTCAAAACAAACCATTGTACAATATAGAGTTTAATATTAACTAAACTATAATTTACATCTAAAATATAATCAAGCTCTATTTAGAAAGAAACTCTGAAACAATTGCTTCTAGCTTTGCAAATGTTGCACAAAATTTATTGGGTGGAAGCCCTTCTTCATGCTTGATGGAATCTGAAAACAAAGGGAGGGGATAAGAAATGACATAACTATAGTAGACTTCGATTGCTGGTCATTGGAAACAAAACTAGTTAAATAATATTTCAAATAGATCTATTTGTCTTAATGAATAATATTTCAAATTGATCTAAACACATGGTAAATAAAATAAAACATTTAAGGTATAAACATTTGTAATTGCTATGCTTCATCACCCTAAAATGGGCAACTTTTACATAGTTCCAAAAAGAAGCACAACTGGGATTAGAACAGATGATACAACCTACGTTTTATTAGTGGTTGATCAATGAATAGTAAAGCCCTATGAAAATAGTACACCTCATCATTATAAAACTATAGATATTTATGTTACTTATTATTGACTCAACCTATGTTAAATAAAATCAATACTGCATGTTAAACAATAACATAGCCTTATGGAAACAATCCTTTTTTTTAGTTATAAGTTTTCAGAAAAATAAAAGTTTAATTTCATACCTCTTGCACTTTTCCTTTCCATCTCTTTGTTTCCTGCTTGCACCTTTCTCCATGACAGAGCAAGCTCTGGAGATATATCATACTTGTTACTCCTTATATAATAAAAGTCCAACAAAGCTTTAAAATGAAAATATTATAGGTAGAATTCATTAAGACATTCAAATAAAAAATAATACTCCAAGAAAGATGGGTAAATTGATAATGTCATTTAGAGGATACAAGTTGGACAGCTAAAATGGAGAAAGGCTTTTGAGAGTTAATTGAGATCTCAAAGTACTTAAAAAAACTCAAAGTTCTATAATACTGATATAGATCATCTATACTAAGAGTGTTATACAATACTACCTCACTCTCATGGAGAACAAAATTAATATCCTTATCAAGTGTATCAAGAAGTATAAAAATAAATGTTACTTGGAGTAAGCCATCTAACATAGAGTACACGACTAACAGAGAAAATAATATGCAAGGAGTAAGCCTTATACCAACTAAGGAAACAAAACGTGAGGCTGGAGTTCTTAGTTCAAAATTAAGAGCCTTACTGTGTAGGGAATTTGGATGCACAAAGGCTGGTAGCCTACATCCAGGAGCTCATTTTCCCACATGGAGGCCTTTGAGTGTGCTTCCAAGTACTTCTCAAGCAAATTAAATGAAACCTGCAGCAACAAAATAAGTTGAAAGGATTAATAAGTTATTCTTGTGTTTACTGCTATAATTAATTAAAACATTAAACAATGCTACAAAGTTCACTTGACAAAGAAGTTGAAAGGATCAATAAATTACATTAGTCAAAACAAAGTTCACTTGACAAAGAAGTCAAGTAAAACTTCTTGCAAAAGTATTACATCATATATATCAAAACACCCTCTTCATAAAAAAAGGGACGAAAATATCACAAATTATTTTTTAAAACTAAGAATGGTATAAAAAAAAGAAATAAACAGATTGAAGCAAAGATTAAAGAGAAAAGAAAATAGTCTTAAAAAGAACTTAGATCAGCACTTACCTATAAGTAATCATTGCGCATATCCTGCCTGGTATGTTCTGCCTGGATAGTGGTGACACATTTCCACAAAGCATTAGAGTTGAACAATTGCATCTAGTTGCTAGGTTATTAGAAAAATGTCTCAAGCAGCTGGAGTTGTGTTCAAAATTAAGAGCCCTTCCTGTGTAGGGAATCTGGATGCATAGAGGCTGGTAGCATAGGGGTTGTTGCTCTCTAAGTTTCATCTTAGTTAAAAAAGTGTAAACATGAACAAAAATATAAAACCAAGCATTAAACAACTCCCTTCAACATTTAATTTGTTGTGGGAATCTTTTACTGAAATGCATCACACTGAGAGTAATGATTGAGGTGTCAAAGTGATTGTAAATTTGAATATTAATAACAAGGGATTATTTTACAATTTCTTTAATCTTTGTAATTTTATTAAATTATCTTGAAATAGAAAAAAAAAAGTCTTTGTACCCAATTGTTTCGTACAACCTTAGCTTTCAAACCAAGCAAAGAATAAAATTTCTCAATCATCTGTAATATTCAATTAATTTCATCATGTCTCTTTAAAGGACATGGGAAAATGAGAAAATATGAGAACCAAAGTACGTGATTGTACTTATAAAAAATAAGAAGACCAATTAAGAATTAAAAAACACTAATATGTGGAATATGAAGACCAACTAAAATAAAAATTGAATGAACTAAAAAAAATAGTATAACTTTGATACAAATCCTAGCAAAATTTAGATTTATAACCATTAAGACTATAATTAAAAAACACTAATCTTTAGCATACATATAGTTTTCCTCAAATTTAACACACGTTTGTAGAAGTGTGTGAAATGTTCTAAAAAGGTTCCTTGGGCTAATCTGTGGAATTAATTTTATATTTTGCATAAACCCAAGATATGTAATGATATCAAAAAGTCCCTTGCTTACCCAGGATTTCAGTTACACGGAACACTATGATAGAAATTGGTTCACCTAAAACTAATCTTAACCATCTATGCAATGATATCAAACAGCTAAGATTAATTTTCTCTTGATACCCGTACATGTCCATAATAGGAACATTCTCTTGCCATACCATGGCATGGTTCACTATCCATAAAGGCAAGGGCAAATCTCCAGCAACTTATGGTACAATAGTAAACCTTAACTAACATAATTACTTTTACCATATAAATAAAATCTAAGCACCATTCCATACCTCCACTGTAGTTTAACTCCTATTACCGTTCTTTTTCTTATTAGTCAGTTTCAATCACCACAAGTGTTATAAGGGTTAAATATGTTTTTAGTTCCTAATCTATCAAACGAATTTGTTTTTAATCCCTCTTTCAAAGTAAGGTACATTTTAATCCCCCTCCTTCAGGAAATCATAATTTTTCGTCCTCAAAAACCAACGACGTTAAAAAAAAGCTGAGTTGGCTAACAGTGAAGTGTCATGTCATTTTTTTTCTCACTCACAAAGTCAATTTGTCCCTCACCGTACAGTAATGACCGAACGGTATTGTTAATGGCCGAACGGTTATGATGACTAAATGGTGATGGTGACCGAACGGTATTGGTAATAGCCGAACGGTTTTACGACTGAATGTTGATGGTGATCGAATGGTGATGGTGACTGAATGATGATGGTGACCGAATGATGATGTTGATTGAACGGTGGGGGGCAGATTTTAACTCAGTGTCAGAAAAAAAAATGATGTGACACTTCACCGTTAGCCAGCTCAACTTCTTTTTAACGTCGTTAGTGTTGGAGGACGAAAAATTAAGGTTTCCTAAAGGAGTAGGACTAAAATGTACCTTACTTTGAAAGAGGAACTAAAAACAAATTCGCTTGATAGATTAGGGACTAAAAACATATTTAACCCTTTAAATAATTATTAATAAGTTTCTTTTTAATTTCTCAACCAATAATAGCAGTAGCATTCAAAGCCGGAATTATCCAAACAAAAAACAAAAAAAATTTAAAAAGCCGAGAGACGACTACCAAGAAGATGAACACGTTAGAGTCGTTAAAATGGGTTGAAACCCGTGAGCTAACCCGGCTCACCACGGGTTTAAGCCAGGTTGGGTTGGAAAAAAATGCAAAAAATTTTATGCGAGCCAATTTTGACCCAGCTCACACGGGTTGAACCCGTGGTGGGTCGGGTTGGCTCACCAACCCACCTATTTTTTTAATTAAATTAAATTAATTAAATTAATTATTCAAATCCCATTTTTTTATTGAAATCAAATTAATTAAATTAATTATTCAAAACGCACAACCTTTACTTAGCAATAGAGCATTTCGCGTTGCTGTCTTTCCAAAAGTTCCCCTTCGCAAATAAAACCCTAAGATTATAGATTGGATAATATTATAGATGGAGATAAAAAAGAAGATGTTTCAAGAGAGCATAATACTGTTGATTTATCCATTCAAGACTCCAATTTAATAGATGGATAATATTATAGATTGGATAATTCGGGAATATATCATTTGTTTTATCTTGTTTTTAGACCTATCTACAAGGATGACAATTTTATCTTGTACTATATATTTTTGTTAACGTCTATATGTAGTTTCTTGTATGTCTCACTAAATTAAATTGGCAAAATTTTACGCTTGATAGCTTAGAATATATATAACAATATATTTCTTTTGTTTCATTTTCTTTTATATCAATTGGTTCAATTATTACTGTTTCAATTTGATCGATCAAAGTAACATGTTATAAGAATCTGAGAAGAAGAAGGTGAAAAAAAAGTTAATTAAGTGAGCCAATGAGCTAACCCGTTTAACCTACCAACCCGTGGTGGGTCGGGTCGGGTTCGAATTTTTTTAGCTTGCTAATAAATGAGCCAAGTTGGGTTGACTCACTAAGTGGTCAATCCGTGGTGGGTCGGGTCAAGTCGGGCCGGGTTACCTGTTTTGACAGCTCTAGAACACGTGAACTAACCTTTTGCAGTTTGGCTCTACTCTCGTGATCAATCTTCGATCTGGGACCTTTGGAGGCCTTTGCGGAAATCAAAACGCAAGCATGAAAAGTATCTGTTTTTTAGTGCAACAGAAGCTTTAAATCTTGGGCGATTAACAAGAGGAAATAAATGTAGAAAAAAGAAAGTCGTGCAAAATAGCTTTGCGGGGAAGAAATAGAACCTTATTGCGTGAGGAATTGCATAAATCGAAAATGGATGAGAGAAAAAGAGGATTAGGGTTTTTGCAATTAAAAAATTTAGCTCAATTAGAATTAAACATTACTTACCAATTAACCACGGTACCAAGGCCGCACAATGATGGTTCGAATGAGGGAAAATTAGGGTTTCAATGCGCGACCTACGAAAGCTCATCGAAAGAGAACTGAGGCTCCACCGAAGGGGAAGGAGGGCTCGATGAGAGAGAACCACAACCAGAACACTAATTTAGGAAGGGTTGTAGTGAAAGAGAAAGAAGAATAGGTTTGGTGGTGGGACTGAAGGAGGCTGAGTGGCTCGACCCTTTTTCAAATGAGAAATGGTTGCAACGCGAGTGAAGATGAAAAAAACAGGGTTGGCGACTTTTTCTATATGCATTCTAAAATAACTTAATTTTATTTATTTATTAATTAATTATAAATCCGTATATAAAATTCGTATATAACGAATTTGTATATAATATTCGTATGTAACATTCTCATTATATACGAATTTAAATCCGTATATAATAATCGGTATATAAAACGCAATTTTCTTGTAGTGAAAGTTGTTGTAAAGCTAGCAAAAGTCCCTATCAAAGTAATCAATGAAAGTATGAGACTTAAATGTACATCTTACGAAGCCATAAGGCAAAAGTCAATATGAAAGCAATGAATGAAAGTTTGACATTTACTTAGTTTTTGTTGATATGACATAAATGAACATCTTGAATAAGTTCCACTACCACCAAGATCATCAAGCAACTATTCTAAAAACCAAGTCCATGTTGTCTTGTTCTCCACTTCCACAACAATGTATGCCAAGGGACATATTTGGTCATTATCATCTCTTTCAACAATAGTTAATAGCTTACCTCCATATTTTCCTATCCAGAAACATCCATCCAAATGTATAATAGGCCTACGTGATTGATAACTCCCCAATTTTGCTACTTTTTTTGTGTTTAGGAGTCCTTGTTAGTTTATTTTAGTTTCTTATTGGGTAGAATTAGTCTAGTTTTAAGATTTTTCTTTATATTTATAGTTTTGTAAAATTGTAGTTAAAATTAAGTTTTAGGAGTAATTTTTAGTGTTTGTAAATAATTAGGATATTAATATTTTTTTAGAAAACCTTTTGTTAAAAATTCTCTCTTTTTACTTGTTAAATTTCCTTTACTTTCTTTAATTTTTGTATTGATTTTTCTTTATTGCAGAAATCTTGGGCTGAATGGATTAAACTTGGGCTGTTTTAAATTGGAGCTGATTGGATTGAAATTGGGCCACTGCTGCTGACAGGAATCAATTAAAAAGCTTTGGGCTGAAATGCAAATGTTGCTAAGATATGGATTGGGCTGGCTGGACCTTGGGCTCTAGTTAGTAGGACGACGCCGTTTTGGTGTGTGAAGCTGATGTCGTAGGGGTCTCTTGATCCAGCAATTCATTTGAGCGAAACAATCTCTCGAGCAAAGGTCCAAACGAGGAAAAGCACTCTTTTGAAGTTAGGGTTTGTGCGAAAGAGGCAAAGGAGCTTCATAGCTCGTGATTGTGAACAAGCGGAGACCCAAAGCGCACGTGCGGAGGCTGAAGCGGTAATAAGGTTGAAGACGATCGGAGGGCTTAGAGAGGATGATGAACAGAGGCTGCCTGATCTAAGGAAGTCTGAAGCGTCAAGGGTTCTTCTTTTCCTTTCCCATTTTTTTCCCCTTTTTTTGTTTTCTCTATAAAAAGAGACTTGTACAGAGAGTTAGAGGGGGTGAAGGGTGGAGGGTGACAGACTCCACTCACGAGACTTAGAGATTGCGAGAGTTCGAGAGCATGTGGAGGGTGACAAACTCCACGAGAGCAGTGGGTGACAAACACTGCGCGCCGCGATTCAGTTTTAGTCTAGGTTTACTCGCTTTTCATAGGTTAGATATTCATCATACTTGAACTGTTGAGCGAGATATCACGGTGGTGACAGCCCGTGATCGCTTCGGCAGCGTTCTTACGGTATTATTTTCTTGTAATCTTCATTTTCACCTTAATAAATTTCGATTGTCTTGCGATTACTCTGTTTTGATTATGATTTCTGGATTTACTTTTGATGTTATACAATTTTAAGGTTTCGTTAGTTTAATTGTTGATTCAGTTTTGATTGCTTTAATAGTGATAGTTGAGGTTTACTTTGATGTTTGATGTTTCTGGTTATTTGATTGGTGCGTTTTAGAGTTCATGAGGATCTATTTTTGTTTCCTTTTTTATTGTGTTTCCTGTTATGATATTTCTGAATTTTGCATTTAAGTTTTCTGCACTTTATTGAATTCTGATGCTTTTTGTTTCAGCCTTTAGTCTCTTCTCTTAGTATTTAGGTTTCTCAATTGTAGTATACATGTATAGTATATTTGTACACCTTTAGATCATATTAGTTATAGTAATTAGGTTCTGTTCTCGCTCAGGTAGTTTAGATTTCTATATTCTTTTATTTTTCTTTTTATTTTATATTCTTTCCTCTTTAAACAGATTTTAGTTTCAATTCTTTTCTTTTTCATTTCAATATTTTTTTTACTGTCCCCACCTTGCATTAGTAAATATAGTACAAGATTTGACTTTACATTTTCTAAATTTAATTTAATCGAGTCCTTAGATTGATACCTAGGTTGTTCCTATACTTTATTAGTGGGGAAACTTAGTTTGTTCTGATTTTAGGCGACAAAAATCAGTTTAACAGTGATAAAAAGTTTTCCTTACTTGGCTTTAAACACACATACAATCTTCACTGAAAAAATCGTCTTGGGACTCAATCCAACTACTAACATCAAACTCATCCTCACCATCCCCTTCAACAACAACATCATCCTCTCCCTCACTCTCGTCTTCCACAACAACCTCATCCTCACCCTCCCCTTCAACAACAACATCCTTTACCCTTTCCTTCTTCACCAACCTCATCCTCAGCCTCTCTCTCTCAACTTTAGGTTAACCAACTTCACCTTCCACAACAACCTCATCTTGACAAACTTCACCTTCACCAAGCTCATTAACTTCATCTTAATCCAGTATAAAAAAAATTTCAAAGTAATTTCATCTATCTGTGTCAATGAACAAGGTACTGGTTTCAACTCCATCGTATTTAAGTAACACATCATTCATAAACTTACTCCCAAGTGAAACACCACTTCGATATCAGAGTTGAACATGTCAAGTATTGTCAAGTATTATATGCCTAAATAAAAGTTGTTGTTAGGCTACATGCAGTTGACCATGTCATACATTAATAAGATTCTAGAGAGGGAAGATTGTTAACTATTCAATTAACAGCTAGCTGGATAGGGGAAAAAACCTTATAAGGTTAGGATTAAACTTATATTTTAACATTTTCTATACAAAGGATATTTGTTCATGTGGAGGGGAGTGCTTCCTTAGAGGGGCATATTCTATAGTGTTATTGTGTTTTGTCTGACACACATCAATTAAGCAATTAAGCCTATATTTTAACACAGACCAACTACATGCAATATACCAACAACAACATACCATAAAGAATTGAAACAACAAACCATAAAAAAATTTCATTTTCAAATGGGGGACCAAAACGAAACACACAATAGTAGGGGACCAACACGAAATACAAAACACAAGGGGACCACAACAAAGACAAGGTTATTATGGGGGACCACAATATTATGGGCGACAACAACACAACACACAATAATGGGAGCACCGCAACTACATAAAATAATTCATCAAAAACACACATTGCACCTTTCGCTTTGAAATCCCAAACTTCGCTAACGAACCCACTTGGCTCACGAACCCTATTCGCTCATGAACCCTATTCACTCATGAAAGCACTACGTTGACCAACCTACTTCGCTGACGAACCTCCTTCGATCACGAAACTCCTTCGTTGACCAACCTTCTTTTCTCACAGAAACCAATTCACTCACCAAATAAACCCTCGATAAAAAAAATCCCCAAATTTGGTTTCTTTTGTCAAACACCTCAATTCTCATAAGACTTAATTATGCTAATTAATTTTTTTTTCCAATTAACAACCCTAAAATATTCAATTTGCACGTAACAAATGTTGTGTCTGACACGTCAACCTAATACATGTCAAGTAAATGTCACGACAGTAATGCTTGCACAACACACATTACACAAGAAAGTCAATGCTATGAATTTAAACACTGTTAACCGAATAGGACTTGATTGATACAATTATACTACATTGGGACGCAATAAAAACGTTTTTAAAAGTAGATACAAACAAGACACTAAACGTTGAATTTGGAGACCAAATAACCAATTAAGTCCATATTTTAATATTCAATACCATGTAAGAATTAACACACGTAGAACAACGTCGAACATTCCTATGAAATAATATTTTTCCAAAGTAGTAACTAAAAACGCATTTTATTGCAAACTTTTTTGTACATTTTTCTTTTATTTCAGATTCATAAACAAACGGCTTAGACAATTTTGAATATCTATAAACTAAAAATACCTTAAAGCTTCATAATCAAGATCGGCTAGATAGCTGCCACAAAAATTTTCATATTTTGGCAACAAGGACCCTTCAATGTGTTTTATTATTTGTTTCCTCAGATTTTCATCAGAGACTATCCATGTAGATCGAATTCTGCATGTCTCCTCAAAGTGCAGGTTGAACAAATGGATCTTTTCTGTCATTAAATCCGCTACCAGTTCCCCGGACTCATTTGTCTCAACCTTCAAAAACTTCCTCATCTTTTCACACGTCCACATATACAGGATAAACTCTTGTTGCACCTTTCGTTCTTGTTGTTGAAACCATTCATCGTCGAATATCATCAAATCACGTGTCCTTTGAATTATGTGTATGAGATTATTGATCATAAAAATATAGCGCAATGCGCGGTCACCGTATAAGCGTGTAGACTCGAGTTCCAACTCGCTCTCTAACAACTCAATCATCTTTCCTATCACCACCCAAAATGAAGAATTTTCGATGAAGTAAGTTTGACCATGACTCTGGTATTTCATATCTTCACAAATTCCAAGGATGTAGTTCATTGATTCCTCAGTAATGAGATGAAGCCCTCCGTCGGTAGCAGGTGCCTCCACAATATCAGGGTAAATAATATACCTAAAGCGGTTTATGATAACCAATCTTTGCTGAATGTCTCGAACATCACGTACGAACGACAAATTGTTATAAGCGATGAACTCCGGTTCCAGCTCGCCTAATGACTTCAACATTATAGGGGCGTCTATGAGAAGCGTATACTGCGTATAGCTCTGAGTTGTTATGGTATGGGCATATTCCAGTAGAACAGTCGTCAGACTCTTGCAAAATTTATCGAAGGAGACATCCGCAGCGACAGATAAACCTGAAAAGAGGAAATCGCAGAGTCTTCTTTCATTGGGAAAAAACATCTTCAAGGCTGCCTTGCACGCTGCTGACCACTTCCTAAAGTCCATTATGATGGGCAATTGAAATTGCAGAAGTTCTCGTAGACACTGTTCTGCAAACTCCCTTCGCCATGTGCTGTAAATGTCGCTGCATTCCTCTACGAAACCTCCGTCTACCATCAGCTTCACGATTTCCTTAAGGCGCCTCATAATTTCCGATGGAAGTGCATCCAACACAAAGTTGATATCAGCATACGGTTCTTCTTTGGAGCCAAATTCGGCTTCAAGGTATTTGTCCACATGACTACAAAAAAAGGGAACAAGCATATTATTCTCCTTCTCAAGCTCCTTTATACAATTCATAAGCTGTTGCTGGATGTCATCTTGTGAAGGTGAATTATTTTGAGTGTGCAAATGGTCTTGGAATCTTAGATCCCCGTCTTCTGGTGGGGTACCTTGAGTACTATCAACATCAGCATAAGCTTCTTCATGACTGCTACTACTAACACTCCGTGGATCAACTTGAATGTTTACTAGATTTTGGAGCTGGAGGGGAAGATTCTCCCGTTGTGTGTGGCGCGGATAATCACAAATTTGAAGGAGGGAATAACTGAAGCTCCCTCCAACAATGACTAACCACATTTTGATCTTCATGAGTTGTACTAGTAGACCTCCGCAGAAGAAATATAGTAGATCGATCTGGAATCCAAATTGAGTAAGATTTGACAAGCCAAGTGACATGGTAGCAAAAGCAGCACAAGAGACCAGGCTGTATGCATCTGGTTTACCCTTCACGAGATTATCAAACAAAAAGGAATAAACAGAAGTGATTATGAGAACCAAAAATGACACATGAGATTCCAGCCGGAGAGAGGTGGAGCGCGACCTTGCCGGTGCGAACAAGACGGCAAGGAAAACGATGAAACTGAAAACAATATAAAGAAGCATCTTCCACCAGCTCCAGTTTCCCAGTAAATGGTTGAAAGAGGAACTGAGTGCATAACAGAGCAATCCAACAACAGATGAAGCAAGACATACAAGTCTCAGTACCTTTGGTTTCTTCAGCCATCTCAGTATTTGGTTGAGCATGGCCATCGTAGTCTTTCTCAAGAAAGAGAGCAAGGTTTGCATTCAGGCATTCCCATACCACAAACAGAGCGAGAGCCTCCATTTTTCAATGAGAAACCCCTAGCCGAAAGTTCTGCCGAAAGGGGGAACCGTGTTACTCTTTTGGCCTAGAAGGAAACCAAGGAAGTAAACTAAAACACCTTTTTGACCTACAATGCCAACTTCATCTTCGAAGAACTCACTCCAAAGTACTTCAAATGAAATCTAGGTTACTTTGCTAGCGGGGCAAATGTTTAAGGAATTGTCTATGTTTGTCTATGTTTGTTACTTATGATTTTGTCAGTGTGCAATTTTTGTCCTGCAAAATGTTAATTTATAAACAGTCAAATAAAAAATTATTCAACTTTAGAAAATGGAAAATCATATTTGTAATGAAAACTTTATAAAAATTAAAATTTCATGTTCAAAAAACTACAGAGAAAAAAAAAGTGAATTTAAACTAAAAAAATTCTTATAAAATTACACTCATTGAGTCATATAGACTCCACACCTTATCTTTTCCACGAAATTTCTGAGAAAATTACCCGTGGAGTATGAAGGTTGTAAAGAGACTCTCAATTCAAATGTTAAAGGCTTTTCTTAAAGCGTGTTGAGTTCATAGAACAAATGTTTCACTTGTGGGGTTTCCACCAACTTTCACTTACAATAAAAAGGACTTGGATCCTGACATTTAATAAATTTTTACATTTACTTCTCATTTATTTTTTGATCTTTTATCTTTTTTTTTCTATAAATATAAAAATTTACTTTTTTAAATAAGTATATTACTGTCAAAAGTGGTTTTCAACTGTGATTGAATTGGATGTTTAAAAAACATTTTCCAAATACTAGTGGATGAAGGGTCATATGTTAGAGACATCATGAAGCGTGTTCAAATGAAAGAAATAAAAATAAAGATGATTTGTGCAAGATAAAGCAGTTTTTCTCTCAGGTGCATGAAAATGTTTAGATGGAGGCCTTTAATGGATATCGAACTAAAGACTAACAAATTTTGGAATTTGCTGAATGGCAAAACGGATTTCAAAATCCATTTTGTGCCTCAAGCTAATTTTTTATTATTTTATTTGTTTATTATATTATAATAAGTTATTTATTATTTTTAATTTATTATAAATTTTATAGATGATTAATTATTTGAATTTTTATTGTTTAACAATTATTTAGCTTTTTTATCAAATTTTTACATTTTTATTTAATTATGGATGATGTTAGATATTGAAAAATGAATATTATTTTATAGGTGAATATTTAAAATGAAAGAATGTCTTTATGGTATGGATCTTAAAGTATACTTTAGCTTTATAACATATTTTTCTTCTTTCATACAAGAAGTTGGAGAGAAATATCTGACAAATAATTTTATTACGAACGAAATATTTTTCTCTTGTGATCACTTAATTGAATGGGTGAGAGGGATTGTTCATGATCTACAATTTGTGATGGTTATTGCTGACAAAGCTACTGGTAAACGAGAAAGAAAGACGTTTATCTTGCTTGGACGTGAAAGAGGTGGAAAGTATAGGAAATATAAACCTGATGTGGAGCCTAATGTATATAGGACTCGAAAATGTAAGAGCCCTTTTAGTTAAAGGGTAAACCATCTTCTAATGGGGACGGATGAGTCTTAAAGGTCATGTGTGGATATCACAACCATGATTTGGCTGAAACTTTAGTTGGTCACCCTTATGTTAGTAGGTTAAATCTGACTGAACAATCATTATTTGTGATATGAATAAGACTAAAGTTACACCTGCAAATATTTTATTAACTCTGAAAGAAAATAATTATCGTAATGTGACAATGATTAAACAAATTTACAACGAAAGATATGCGAACAAACGACCATTGAGAGGGTCGAGAAATGAACTACAACACTTCAGTCTAACTTCCATCATTTCACCACCAACCCTCCGTGATCGACGCCTAGAAGCTTGACAATGATTGTCTAAGCTTCTTCATACTCCAACTCCTCGATATTATAGAACTGTCATAGAACCAAAACGTCCAGCAATGACAACACATCATCCAGAGTCACTATCATCTCATCCACGGGGAGATGAAAATTGCTTGTCTCAAAGTGTCATATCTCAACAAATGTCAACAAAAAGCCCTTATTCGTGTAGTCATACGAGAAGTCGGTGAGATGCATCAAACCAGAATTCAACACAAATTGTTGAATTCCCTCGCGTAGGGTCCTAATTTATTTAGCTTCTTTCCGTGAGAGATTAACTTGATCTTTCCTCGATCCTACACAATAATATTTAATATAAAATTTATTCAAACTAAACAATAACTATTAAAATTAAAGTTGTGCACTCACTCGACCTTGTCATATGACATAAGCAAAATGGTTAACATAATGCATTAATAAGGAAGGATCTTATGGACCTCTTGCAAATCCTCCAACTTCCTCACGAGGAACATCCTGATGCTCCTCGTCCTGAACTACATGCTCCTCAATTGTAGGGTCATCTACATGAACATCATTATCAACTTCACGCCTTCTACGAGCTGAAGTTGTAGGTTTTCTCCTTCCTTCATCCTATGAAGAACTCTCTCCTTGATAAGTAGATGCACCTCAGATTCTTGCCATTTTAGTCAAAAACTAATTCATTAAATAAAGCACAATTAAATAATTAAACAACATAATAAATTAAATAAATTATAAACGTATCCAAAACTAAACAAAATTTAATTAAAAATAAAATTATATTAAATAAATTATAAACATATCCAAAAAATTAAACAAAAGTTAATTATTAAAAATAATTTAAATTCAATTATAGAAAAACTAAAAAATATTAAATTATAAAAATTAGAAACCCATCCAAACACTACTAAAAAATTAAATAAAAATAATAAATTTAATATAAAAATGTTAATTAAAAATTTATTAAATTAAATAAAAATAGAACAAAAATAATTCAAAAACAAATCTAATTCTATAAATTTTAAACCTATAAAAAAATTTAAATAAAAATTAATTAAATAAAAATTAATTATATAATTAAAAGTATATACAGAAACTATAAAAAATTATTTAAAAAACAAATAATTAAAAACATATCAAAAATATTAAATAAAAATTAAATAAGAAAAAAACATTGAAGGTTTTAACAGATTTAGAAATTTGTTGAAGGCTTCAACGACTTTTGAAATCCATTGAAGGCTTCAATGACTTTCAAAATCTGTTGAAGAGGAAGAGGATCAAGCGCAAATGAGAAAGAAAATAGAAAAAGAAAGAGAAAAAGAAGAAGGTAAAAAGAAAATAAAAGACACTTTGTATTCTAAGAGTCAAAGGATGATGCACAAGTCACAAGAATGCCCCAACAAGCAAATTATGATGTTAAGGGCACAAAGCTTGTGTAAAAGTGTAAAGGTCTCCTTGCCATTTTCCTCGAGAAACATGGCAAGAAAAGACCCAAAGGATCCTTGCGTGGGAAATCAAAAGAAAATTGCTCCTATTTTCTAATACCTTAATCATTCATTTGATTTAAGGTGTATCCTTCTTGAAAGTTATATCATTCACATACTCGCTATTATAACACTTGTTCTAACTTGTGTATAAAATAGGTATTTGATCTTGATGGAAAATAAGGAAGAAATGAAGATTATGAAGAAAAGGAACTTGCCTTTAGCCCATGTTGAAGATTTAAGGGCAAATCATTTTTAAGACGAAGGGGATGTTGGCATACCTCTAGTCATGGCCTAGCACATTCATGAAGAGTGAGAGTCATCTACGGAAGATGGGCCTAGACTTTTTTCCTTGAGCCATATGAAGTCATCATGAAGATTTAGTAGAGTAAGAATAATTTTGAGCCTTGTATTTTGGGCCAAGTAGTATAGATTTTATTTAGGCTTTGTATTATGGGCCAAGTAGTCTAGATTTTAGTTAGGCTTTATATTATGGACTTAGCAGTGTAGGATTTCAATTGAGCCTTGTATTTTGGACCAAGTAGAATAGGATTTTGACCAAACTGTTACCAATGAGGAGCATTGGTATCTTGAAAGCTACTGTAAAGTTTTGATGATGATAAAAGCTGAAGAATTGAAGACTCTAAATGCATCTTTGTTAAAAGCATTTTGTAGAAACAAATGTATAGGATAAAATGTAATGATGTAAAAACTCTTAGAAGTTTTCGTATGTAGTGAGTCATTGCACAAATAATCGATTATCAAGACGTATAATCGATTATCACGAGCCAGTTTAGAAGAGAGTTGCTTACGCAAATAATCGATTATTACACAGAATAATCGATTATCACTGTTTCATTTAATTCTGTCCAAGTCTTTGGAATAATCGATTATTGCTCAGGATAATCGATTATTACCATTTTGAAAACCCCATAACGGACACAAATAATCGATTATCACTTATGATAATCGATTATCAGTGGCAGTTGGGAGATGTCTTTTCAGTTTTTGACCCTACGCGAAACTAGGCTTATAAATAGTGGTCTTCACAACTCTTAGAAGTAACTTTTCAATTGAGAGTATTAGAGCTTTGTGCCTAAGGGAAGCTCTCTGTGAGTGAAAAGGATCTATGCCATTTTGAGAATACAGTTTGTCTGAGGAAGTTCTCAAAGTGATAGAGTGCTCTTACCTGGTCTTGTGAATAGGAGAAGCTCGCGTTTTGTGCGTCAAAGGTCGGAGCGGTTCTTTTCAAGTTGGCTGAGCAGGTTCTTCCGTTCGTTTGTCGAAGGAAGGTGTTTTCTATTCTTTGCTTATTTTGATTATCTGATTGTAATCTTGAAACCATATTTTAGTGAAAAAGGTTAATCACTATTTATAGTGATTAACGACTGGACGTAGAATCTTTTGATTCGAACCAGGATAAAAATTCTGTGTTGATTTTCTTGATCCCTAAACTCTTAGCACATCAACTGTTCGATAAAATTTTTAACTTGTGTTGTGATCGTTACATGCTTTCCGCTATCTATATTTTATTCCGCTGCGCGACTCTATAACGGTACCGATTGTTCCGACAATTGGTATCAGAGCTTGCTTTGATAGTTTTTCAAATTTTTCGAAAATGGGCGGTCATAACCAAGTTTATGCTGAGGGTGCTTCTATTGATAGACCTCCTTTGTTTACGGGGGAAAATTATGCGTTTTGGAAAATAAGAATGCAAATATTTTTGGAGTCTATTGACAGGGGTATTTGGGAAGTTGTTATGAATGGACCAATTGTTCCCACTATTTTAGTAAATGATATGCAGGTAGAAAAACCATTTTTACACTGGACTATGGATGAA
Source organism: Vigna reflexopilosa (assembly GCA_027742785.1). Taxonomy (NCBI): domain Eukaryota; kingdom Viridiplantae; phylum Streptophyta; class Magnoliopsida; order Fabales; family Fabaceae; genus Vigna; species Vigna reflexopilosa. Next base: position 30,020,103 of record CM050919.1, read on the forward strand.
AATAGAATGGCACAATATGATGTTAGGGCTAGGAACATAATTTTATCTGCACTAACCCTTGATGATTTTTTCAAAGTTTCTGTTTATGAAAGTGCTCAGGAAATGTGAGAATTTTTAAGAGTTACTCATGATAAAGTCACAGATGTTGTTAAGTTGACATTGTCTGATTCAAGCTCCTCAAGCTCAAGCAATTCTAATAAGCAAGAAAATCTATACTTGATGGCCAACAATAAATCATCTGAAAGCAAAATCTTGAAGGAAAAGAAGGACTATCAAGGTTCCTCTTCAAGCTTCAAATGTTATGAATGTGGTGAAAGAGGCCATGTGAAAGCCTATTGTTCAAGCAACAAAAGAAGTAAAGAAAGAAAAGAAAAGAAAATTCACAAGAAGAAGAAGGTTCACATTGCTTGGGAGGATAATGCATCAACCACCTCTAGTTCAAGTAATTCTATTGAAGAAACAAACTTATGTTTGACAGCTAATGTTGATGACACTGCAAGCCAAGTAAGTTGTTCTAATTCTGAATCTAGTGAATTTGATTTGCAAAAAGCTTTTCTTGAATTGCTTGATGAATCTGAAAAATTGAATGCTGCTCATAAAAATTTGAAAAAGGAATTTAAAGAATTGCGAATTAAATATGAGAAGGCATTAGATGAGGAAGTAAGTTTGAGAAATAAAATTTGCAACTTGGAAATGAAAGAGTCTTCAAATGTTGAACATCCTGTTGAATGTCTTTCATGTAAGAGTCATATGCTTGATATTGATATTCTTGAAAATCTTCTTGAAGTTGCAACTGGAAATAATAATGTTGAAATGCCTATAATTGTTAGAAAGGTTTATAAAAACAAAAGTGTTTTTAAAAGTAAGAACAAAATTAAAAGAACCCGTAGGGTATGGGTTGAAAAAGGAACTATGTCTTATAGAAACCCAAATGTTGTCACATGCTTTTATTGTATGAAAAAGGGGCACACTTCTAACAAATGTAGAATTAAACATTTTGATGTTCCAAATGGAAAATATGTTTGGATTCCTCTTTAAAGTAAATTGTCTCTAACCCCAAAGGACCCAAATGAGATTATGGGGACCAAAACTCTATTGTTTTGTTTTGCAGGTTAATTTTTTCAAAAGGAAAAGAAGACTCTATGGTATCCTGGTATTTTTTAAGAGCTTTGAAATAATTTATGAATGTTAGATGTGTCTGAAGTTGAAAATTTGGCCCAAATTTGTGTTTTTCGGAAATTAACGTAAATAATCGATTACCAAGGGTAATAATCGATTACCAAGGGTAATAATCGATTATCTTGTCCTCAAAAATTTGGATTTTGACAATTTGGCTCGCACATAATCGATTATTTAAAGTAATAATCGATTATCTTAAGTCACAGCGTAAAAAAAAAACTTTTTTTTAAAAAATTTTTTTAGAGTCTGTTTTTAAAAGGGGATTAGTACATTCAGGGGAAGATATATGAGTTTGTTAGATATCTTGTTTTTATCTCTATTATGGATTAATTAATACTGTTTGTACTTCTTAGTTAGAGTTGAATTTCTGTTTTTCTTATATTCCATGAGCTATTTTGTTCTTTCATGTTATGAAATTTTAATTTTATTTCTGTTTTGAAATGCATCAATTCTTTTGTTGAGGGTGAGAAAAATTTGAGAGGGAGTTTTTCCACTATTTTACTTTTTGCTTATGATCAAAAAGGGGGAGAAAACTTCTAATTTAAGTAGTGCAGTTATTACTAACATGTTTGTAAGTATGAAATCTGTGTAGGAAATTAGAAATGCTTTTAACAAGAAGATATTTTTTCATCATCAAAAGGGGGAGATTGTTACCAATGAGGAGCATTGGTATCTTGAAAGCTATTGTAAAGTTTTGATGATGATAAAAGCTGAAGAATTGAAGACTCTAAATGCATCTTTGTTAAACGCATTTTGTAGAAACAAATGTATAGGATAAAATGTAATGATGTAAAAACTCTTAGAAGTTTTCGTATGTAGTGAGTCATTGCACAAATAATCGATTATCAAGAGGTATAATCGATTATCACGAGCCAGTTTAGAAGAGAGTTGCTTGCGCAAATAATCGATTATTACACAGAATAATCGATTATCACTGTTTCATTTAATTCTGTCCAAGTCTCTGGAATAATCGATTATTGCTCAGGATAATCGATTATTACCATTTTGAAAACCCCATAACGGACACAAATAATCGATTATCACTTATGATAATCGATTATCAGTGGCAGTTGGGAGATGTCTTTTCAGTTTTTGACCCTGCGCGAAACTAGGCTTATAAATAGAGGTCTTCACAACTCTTAGAAGTAACTTTTCAATTGAGAGTATTAGAGCTTTGTGCCTAAGGGAAGCTCTCTGTGAGTGAAAAGGATCTATGCCATTTTGAGAATACAGTTTGTCTGAGGAAGTTCTCAAAGTGATAGAGTGCTCTTGCCTGGTCTTGTGAATAGGAGAAGCTCGCGTTTTGTGCGTCAAAGGTCGGAGCGGTTCTTTTCAAGTTGGCTGAGCAGGTTCTTCCGTTCGTTTGTCGAAGGAAGGTGTTTTCTATTCTTTGCTTATTTTGATTATCTGATTGTAATCTTGAAACCATATTTTAGTGAAAAAGGTTAATCACTATTTATAGTGATTAACGACTGGACGTAGAATCTTTTGATTCGAACCAGGATAAAAATTCTGTGTTGATTTTCTTGATCCCTAAACTCTTAGCACATCAACTGTTCGATAAAATTTTTAACTTGTGTTGTGATCGTTACACACTTTCCGCTATCTATATTTTATTCCGCTGCGCGATTCTATAACGGTACCGATTGTTCCGACACAAACAATTCAACAAAGGGCCAAGGCCCATAGTTGACTATGCTTGGACATCCAAAATGGGTGTGTTAACCAAGGAGTCAACATTTTGGCTAAGCTTGGAGGACAAGGGAGCAAAATTTCATCCAAGGCATGTGGAGGCTTTCTATTGAAGAGTTTTCCTCATAGTTAGTGGTCATGTGTCACACCTCTAGGAATGGAGAGTATTTCCACAGGCAGTAGTCACATGTCACTCTCGCATTTAAGAGGATTTTTTGCTACTTGTCTCCTTCCTATTGAAGAGAATTTCTCCTTGTTCTCCAAGCCAACCAAGGTGGCTCTTTTAAGTTAAAGTTTCTAACCATTTTGAGACACCTTAAGTTAGAGGTGTCAACTTGACTCATTCAGCCATAACCCATTCTTTCAAAATCCCCATCTTAGGAAGCCTCTCAAGTAGGGGCAAAAAAAAAATCCCTAACACCCAAATTCTCTCTCAAGTGGATCAGGATCAATGTTAAAGTAGGTTTAGTCCCACTAAATAAACTTATGTCTATTTTAATTTTCAAATATCTCTACTTTTCACAAATTCATAATTTATATTCAATACTCAAAATCTTTATATCATTAGATTTTATATATTTTTTAATTTAAGAAAAAACGTGAGATTACTTTTCATGTTAAAAATTCAATTTCAAGAAATTAAATTCTCAATTAGTATGAACTGATCTAATTTGATAATTAAAGTAAAAATGAGTTTGTTCATGTAATTTTTTTAATATACTTATTTTTTTAAAAAAAGTCAAATTTAAAGCTTATATTTTTTTAGATATTCAATTTAATATTAATCATCAACTTTTAACTTATTAAAAATAAATCATAATTTAATTTTAATGTGAAAATTATCTACAAGTTGATATACCTAATACGAATAATCTAATCATAAATTTTTTTGGATAAATTCAAACTCGAAAATATAAAAAAAAAATTCTATTTTGATTGACGTCATCCTATAGTAATAAATTTAAACAACGTTATTGTTATTTATTATTATAAAAAATTAATAATAGTTTTTTGAATTATAAATAACTTACAACACTTATTATTAATCCTATAATTGGAAATATATGAAACATAATCAATTTTTGACCGAATTTTAAGGTCTCGTTTTCTTTTTAATTTTTTTTTCAATATTTATAATTATAATTTGATTATTTTCTTAATTATTTATTGATCACTGTTATTAATTTTTTTAAAGAGGGTCTAAGTTATTGTTAGTTTTTTTAATATGTATTTAATAAATAAATAACATTTTTAATAAACAATATTTTTCAAAAATGGTTTTTGAACATTTTTCTAAGAAAAAAATTAAAGAAGGTAGGATCCAAAAATTGAAATATAGTTTCAGAAAGTAATTGTTAAACTATTTTATGTGACAATGAATTAAGTAATTAAATATTTTTATAAAAATATTGTTACTTTTTTATTTTTAGAAAACTTGTATAAATGTTTTTGACAATAACTTTGGCCTATCAAATGTAATTTGATTATTTTCAAAAATTATAACACTTAGATTTGTAACAAATTAGGATTAATTACATTTTTTTATTTAAAATTAAGATTATTTTAAAAAAAATTCATAGATTGGCTTTAGTCCACAGGGCTTTTATAGTATTTTGACCTGTGGGCTTTTTCTATGAGGGGCTTTTTGGTCTTGTGGCTTTTTCTGGTCTCAACCCACGTGGGTCAAGGTCAAACCATGTTAGGGGACCAAATTGACAAGTATACCTTAGCCTATAAATAAAGGTGTTATCCATCATGTAATCTGATGGCATACCTCTAGCCATGACCTAATACATTCATGAGAGTTTGAGACATCTATGGAAGATGGGTCTAGACTCTTTCTCTTGGGTCATCTTAAGCCATCATGAAAATTTAGTAGAGTAGGAATAATTTTGGGCCTTGTATTTTGGGCCAAGTAGTCTAAATTTTATTTGGGCTTTGTATTATGGGCCAAGTAGTCTAGATTTTATTTGGGTTTTGTATTATGGGCCTAGTAGTGTAGGATTTCAATTGGACCTTGTATTTTGGGCCAAGTAGAATAAGATTTTGACCAAACAACGTTTGTAAAAAAGGACTAAATTGAACAGAAATTACGATATATATATATATATGACTAACTACATTGAACATTTTTAGAAAATTAGGACCATTTCGAACAAAGTTGACTTAAATTGGGACCAACAATGGTATTAAGCCTTTTCAAAATTTAGGACCCAATTAAGATCGTTTTCAACAAGAGGGCCCACTTGAGATTCCTCAACAAATATAAGGATCAACCGAAGGTTTAAACCTAAGATAAAATCATCAAAATTTTAAAATATATAATTATATTTCTAATAAAATTAATTAAATAATATTAGCCTATATATTTCTAACATAACATAACTCATTTGACTGTTAATGTAATCTTATAAACATCTAGTGCATAAAAACAAAACTATTTATAATTCAAAACAATTTTAAGTAAATTGATAAAATGGAAAAGAGAAAATTTTTGTAAGAACATTAACAACAACGAAGTAAGGTCAATGTTAAATTGATTCACTTGAGACCCAGGTCTCATCAATTCCAATCAACACAAGTTCGATGAGTCAATCCAAGCCAGTTTAAGTCAGATTGACACAGGCTCATTCAAGTCAAGCCAATTCGAGCTCAATTAAGTTGAGTTGTCACATTCGAGTCAAGTTGTCTCGAGCTCGATCAAGTTGGGTCATCTTGAGCTCAATCAAGTCAAGTTGATTCGACTCGGAGTTCATAGAGTTAAGTTGGTCTAGGTTCGATTGAGTCAATTCATCCCAAATTCAATCTAGTTGACCCGAGTTAGCAAAGTTAGTTTGGGTCTAGGTTGATCGGAGTCAACTTGTGTCCAAGTCAAGCCAGTTTGTAGCATGTCAACGTTCATCTGAAATGGAACAACCCACTTTTAGCCGAATTGGACTAGACTCAGATGGGTCCTAGTCTGATTAAAACTAGGTCGAGCATAGCCCGAGAAAGACTAGGTTAAGTTGGGTCAACCTCGACCAAGGTTGAGAAAAATTTGTCCTAGCCTAGGTTGAGTCGACCTAGCCTAGGTCTAGGTTGAGTCGAGTTGGCTAAAGTTTAGTTAAACAAAATCAATATGCTTCAATCGACCTAAGTCGATCTGGGTCCAAGTCAACATGAGTCACAATCGAGTTGAGTTAACCCGAGTCCAAGTTAAGCTAAATAAGTGTAGGATCATGTTTAGCCAAGTCAGGACAAATCTATGTCGTATCAAGTTTAGCTGGATTTATCTTGATTGAAATTGGCATAAGAGAAATCACGTCAAATTTGACCAATATAAATTTAATGGAGACAAAACCATATTAAATTGAGTTAAATCAAATTGAACCAATGCAGACTTTAATCAAACCAAAATACATATATCAAAATATGAATTTAAAAAAAGGTTAAATATGTTTTTAGTCCCTAAACTATCAAGTGATTTTGGGTTTCATCCCTCTTCGAAAGGTTTGTTCATTTTAGTCCTCTTAGTTTTAAAACTCTTATGTTTAGTCCTTAAAACTGAACGACGTTAAGTTTTGTTTTTATGTGGCAAACGACGAACCAAGTGTGATGCCACCTTCCCTCGTTACTATGTGCCACGTTATCAGCGCGGAAGAGATTAGGGCTTTTGGAGAGAAGAGCGTGACGTCCGACGACGTTGGTGAAACTGCGCAAGGGGAACAAAGTATGGCAGATTGTGTCTGGGAGTGGATTCAAGTGTAACAGTGCGGTGTGGGAAGCTCTTAGACACGTGAATCCCTCACCTAAGAGTCCCTGGGAAGATTGCATTCGTAAGTACCCTGTTGAGATTGCATAGTTTCATCTGAAAAATTATGGGCTTTGATTTCAGATTTTTTGCGTCACGAATATATGTCTCCTCTTCTACTACCTCTTTTCAAACTTCAAAAATGAGTCTTCAAAATTTGGTTTAAAATTGGGAAGAGAATTGGCAAGGGGAAAACGCTCTCTTGCTTCTACGGCGGCCGCTTGCATTCTGCCATGGCTTCAGTGAATTGGACTGGTGTTGATGGTTTCTTGGGTGACACGATTATGGTTTGATTGGTTGTCATGGTTGCCGGATGAAGGTTTGAGTGGCGCGAGATGGAGAAGAGGGGTAGATGAAATTTGCGCTTAGGGTTTGATTTGGGGTTCTTGGGCTGTTGCGCGAATTTGCTTTTCTCTTGTCCCGATTTCTAATGCAGGTTGTGCGATGGAGATGACAACCATGCGAGGAGCTTCGCGTCTTTTGGTTCATGATGAAGATGGTGATTTTTGGTTGTTGTTGCGTTGGCGCAATTCTGGGTTGGTTTCTGTTTGCAGGTGAATCTGGGCTTGATGATGAACGTAGAACGAAGATGCTTCCATGGTTGACGTCCTGCCAATTTGAAGCTTCAAATTTTCTCTTCTCAATTCAAATTTCAATTAACCCTAATTTTAAAATCTTTCAGAAAAACCCCAATTTTTTAAATGTTTCTTTTAGAAAATTTCATTAATAAAAAGCCACGTATAAGGGTACGTGCACACCACGTCTCCAAAATTATCCACGTCAAGAAAAACTTAACTCCATTAAGTTGATTTAACGGTAAGGATCCAATTGATTCAATTTTTTCATATTAAAGACTTAATCAACAAAACTTAAAAGACGAGGATGTAACTAGAACAACGCCACAAAAATAGGACCTCTGAATGTGGTTAACCAATTCTTTAGTCATAAGTAAAATAATTACTCTAATAAAATTACATAATTATAACTTCTTTCAAAATTTCTAAATCAAACAAACATTTATTATAAAACTTTTTAAATTCTTTAAAAAAATAAAATAATTCACCTCTTAAATTAAAAATGTCTCATAAGAAATGTAACTTTGAGGTTACCAACCCTGAAATTTTGAGAGTGCACCCAACCACGGTATCGGGGATTGTCAAAGCTTGACCAGACGGTGCTGCTGTTCAAAATTACCAATTTGCCACTATCCTCAAGGGCTGCTGAAGTGGCGCCCGCCGTGCCAGAGTCCCACACGGTGGCGCCGAAGCCATTGACGAGGCGGAGGGAGCCGGAGGAGTGCAATCGTAAGGTCCCGCGGAAGTAAACAGTTGCGCCGTTTTGGGCGGACCAGACAACAGGGTCGCCACTGTTCTGATTCTTCCACGGTTCTGCTTCTTCACCGCTGCCTTCGTCATCGTTCGCCACCTTCGTAGTAGCTTCTTCCCCCGCCGTCGTAACCTCTCACGCCTCTGTTTCCTTCTCCAACCGCAAAACCCTTATCACTCCGATGCGCCGCCTTTCATGAACGCTAACCCCGCTTCCTCCCCCAAGTGCAAAAACCCCTTCCCAACAACGTAGTAACAATTTTGTAACAGTGTTACTTTTGACCATGAAATTTTGTATTCTAAATTATTGCAAACTTTATACATTTTTCTTGTATTCTAGATTCGTCTCCTCATCTAGAAGAAACAAATTGCTGAGACAATTTCGAATGTCTTGAAATCCAAACTCAATATACTCGTCAGCTTGATTACCAAGAACATCTAGAGAGCTGTTATAAAATTTTCCATATTCTGGCAACAAGAACTCTTCAATGGATTTTATTATTCGTTCCCTCAGTTGTTTATCAGAGACCGTCCATGTAGATTGAATTGTGCATGTCTCCTCAAAGTGCAGGTTAAACAAACGGATATTTTCTATCATTAACTCCGCTACCACATGAGCTTCGGCCCACTCCTTTGTCTCAACCTTCAAAAACTCCACCATCTTATTCCACGACCTTCTTAGATATAGGTTGCACTTTTGTTCCACCTTTGCTGTGTTTTGTCGAAACCAATCATCGTGGAATTTTAAATCACGCGTCTTTTGTTCTATGTAGCTGAGATTATTGATCATAAAAATATAGCCTAATGCGGGGTCAGCGTAGTAGTCTTTAGATTTCACTTCCAACTCGCTCTCTAACAACTCAATCATCCTTCCTATCACCACCCAAAATGAAGAATATCCAATGTTGTCAGAATTATCAAGGATGTAGTTCATTGTTTCCCAAGTTATCAGATGAAGCCCTCCGTGGATGACAGGTGCCTGCACATTATTAGTATAAATAGTATTCCTCAAACCGCATAAAATAGACAATTTTTTCCGAAAGTCTTCAAGATCAGGTACGCACGACAATTTGGGAAAACACATGGCTGAGATCTCCCCTATCAGCTCGTGCAATGATTCCAACATTTTAGGGACGATGTTGGACAAAAGATTCGGCAAATGGCTCTCCGTTGTTATGGTGATATCGGCAAAACTCAGTAGACCAGTCGTCAGTTTCTTGTAAACCTTCTCGAAGAAGACATCCGCATCAAAACGTCTCTCTGAAAAGAGATAATCGCAGAGTCTCTTTTCATTGGGAAACAGTACCTTTGCAGCTGCCTTGCACGTTTTTAACCACTTCTCAAAATCGTCATTGCTGGGCGTCTGAAATTGCCACCCAAGTGCCCGCAGACACTGTTCTAGAAACTCCGTTCGCCATTTGATGTAAATGTCGCTGCATTCCTCCATGAAACCTGCATTCACCATCAGCATCACGGTTTCTTTGAGGTGCCTCATAATTTCCGATGGAAGTGAATCCATCACCAAGTTAATGTAGGGATCCGGTACTTCCTTGGGGTCAAACACGGCTTTAAGGTATTTGTCCACGTGACTACAAACCCTGGGAACAAGCATCTGATTCTCCTTCTCAAGCTCCTTTACACAGTTCGTGAGTTGTTGGATGATAAGAACATCTTCTTGTGAATGTGAACTGGTTTGAATGAGTAGATGGCTTCGAAATCTAATATCCCCATCTTTTGGTGAGGTACCAAGAGAAGTATCAACATCAGCATTAGCTTGTTGTGACATTCTTCTTAGATTTTCTGGTGAGGTACCAAGAGTACTATCAACATCAGCATTAGCTTGTTGTGACTTACTTCTTAGATGCACGTTGCAGTATTGTTCCACCTTTGCTGCGTTTTGTCTAAACCAATCATCGTTCAATTTCAAATCACGCGTCTTTTGTTCTATGTAACTGAGATTATTGATCATAAAAGCATGGCCCAATGCAGGGTTAGGATAGTAGTTTTCATACTTGGCTACCAACTCGTTCTCTAACAACTCAATCATCCTTACTATCATCACCCAAAATAAAAAATTTCCGATGCTGTCAGATCGATCAGCCCTCTTCTTTGTTATCCAATGGATGTAATCCATTGCTTCCATAGTAATTAGATGAAGCCCTCTGACGGTGACTGGTGCCTGCACATTATTAGTGTAAACAATAAGCCCAAAGTTGTTTAGCATAGCCAATCTTTGCCGAACGTCTTGAATATCATCTACAAACGACGTCTCTGAAGTGAAATTCAGAACCAGCTTGCCCAATGAGTTCGACATTTTAGGAAAGAAGTCGAGCAAAAGATTCGACAAATAGCTCCCTATTGTTATGGTGGCATTGACAAAACCTAATAAACCAATCGTCAGTTCCTCGCAAACCTTATCGAAGGAAACATCCGCAGCGACAGAAAACCCTGAAAAGAGGTAATCGCAGAGTTTCCTTTCATTGGGAAACAGTATCTTCTCCGCTACCTTGCACGTGTCTAACCAGTTCATAATCTTCCATTCGTTGGACTCTTCAAATTGCAATTCAATTTGCAACCCAAGTTTCTGCAGACACTGTTTTAGAAACTCCCTTCGCCATTTGTTGTAAATGTCGCTGCATTCCTCCTTAAAACCTCCATCCACCATCAGCTTCACGGTTTCCTTAAGGCGCCTCATGATTTCCGATGGAAGTGCATCCATCACTAAGTTGATGTCAGGATCCGGTACTTCTTTGGAGTCGAACACGGCTTTAAGGTATTTGTCCACGTGACTACAAACCATGTAAACAAGCATATGATTCTCCTTCTCAAGCTCCTTTATACAATTCATGAGCTGTTGTTGGATAAGACCATCATCAACGCTTCCATCTTGTGAATGTGAATTGCTTTGAGTGAGTAGATGGTCTTGGAATCTAAGATCCCCATCTTCTGGTGAGGTGCCTTGAGTACTATCAACATCAGCATTAGCTTCTTCGTGACTTGTACTAGTAACACTCTCTGAGTCATTAACTTGAATGATTATTTGATTGTGGTCCTCGAGCCGAAGGTTCTCCCCGTCTGTGTCGTTCGGATAGTAACGAAGCTGGAGGAGGGAATAACTGAAACCCCCTCCAACAGTGACTAACCACAATTTGATCTTCATGAGTTGTACTGTTAGACCTCCGCAGGAGAAATATAGTAGATCAATCTGGAATCCAAATTGAGTGAGATTTGACAAGCCAAGCGACATTGTAGCAAAAGCCGCCCAAGAGATGAGGTTGTATACATCTGGATTACTCTTCACCACGTTATCAAACAAAAAGGAACAAACAGAAGTGATTATCAGAACCAAAAATGCCAAATGAGTTTCCAGCCGGAAAGAGGTGGAACTTGACCTTGCCGGTGTGAAAAAGATGGCTAGACAAATGATGAAACTGAGAACAATATAAAGAACGATCTTCCACCAGCTCCAGTTTCCCAGTAAATGGTTGAAAGAGGAACTGAGAGCATAACAGAACAGTCCAACAACAGATGAAGCAAGACATACAAGTTTTAGTACCTTTGGTTTCTTCAGCCATCTCAGAATTTGGTTGTGCATGACCATTGTATTCTTTCTCAAATAAGAGAGCAAGGTTTGCATTCAGCCATTCACCCACCACGAACAGAGAGACAACCTCCAATTTTTGGATGAGAGAAACCCCTCACTGTGATGAAGATTTCGCGTAAATGGGTAGCCAGGTTACTTTTTTGGCCTAAAAGGAAAAAAAAAAGAAAATAAAAAAAAGACCTTTTGACGTACAATGATAGCTTCAACCTCGTAGAACTCATTCCAAAGTACTTCAAATGAAATCTAAGTTACTTTTCAAGCGCAGGAAATGTGAAAAGAATTGTCTTAATAGTCAAATAAAAAATTGTTCAATTTTAGAAAATGGAAAATCATATTTGTAATTAAAACTTTATAAAAACTGAAATTTCAAGTTCAAAAAACAAAAGGGAAAAAAGTGAATTTAAACTTAAAAAAATTCTTACAGTCAAATAGACACGTTATATGTGGGGTTTAGACGAACTTTCCGAGAAAAATGGGTGTGAACTCTGACGGTTGTCAAAAGAAACCTCATTTCAAATGTTACAGACTTCCATTAAGCGTGTTGAGTTGATAAGAAAAATTTTTCCCTTGTGGGGTTTCCACTTTCACTTTCAGAGAAAAATAATTGTGGCCTGTGAAGGTTATTATCAGAAGAGTTGAATTTTGGAGATTTCATGAAGGGTGTTCAATTGAAAAAAAAAATAGAAAAAAAAAGTAACTTGTGGAAAGACAAAAGTAAAATCTATTTCATATATGTACCGTCTCGGACCCGATACTATATATTAAACATTCAAAAGTCCATCTAAAGTTCCTGAATCCAGAATTGGGACTAAGTTTGTCCAATATTTAGTTTAAATTTTATTATTAAATATTTTTGTAAAGGATATATAAAGATATGACACGTATTTATTATCTTTATAATTTTTATATTTTAATCATTATTGTTTGTAACTTAAATATTTTGTAATATCTTGGATAATATACTATTTATAATTATTTTGCTTATAAATAAAATATTAATTTCTATAATTAATGGATAGAATTATTTTATTTTGAATATTCTATACTTTACTTTAGGTCAATAGTTCTTTTATTTATCTTCCATAAATGACGCTCAGTTTTTTATCGAAACAAATTGACATCTACAGTGGGGACTCAATAAAATTCGATTTCAACTCCACTCACAAAACATAAACTTACACTTAGATGATGCAACAAATCTTACCTCCACAATATATGGCCTTTTTTTCAAGCTTTTTCTTACATATAGTTAAAAAAAAGCAAAGTTTCATGTGTGTTTTTAATTTTTCTTAAGAAATATGTAATAATAAAATTTGCAAAACATAAAAAAACAAACACTACAAAAATAAAAGGGTGGTACTCCCTCCACCACCACAACTTGCTTCCTCCACCACTCCATTTCCCTTTTACCCTTTTCTTTATTTTTTCATTCCTATTTTACCCTATTAAAATTTTAGGATTAATATTATTTAAAATATCACGTGGACATTCATTCTCTTTATCATTCTTCCCTCTTTCTCTTTATTATTTTTTCCAGGTTGTCTCTTACGTTCCACTATCTTTGGGTTGTCTCTCATGTTCCACTTCTTCTTCTTTTTTATAGAATTATGACGTGAGAGTGTGGTGGACTTTGTGTTTAGTAAGATTGAAAGTGGGGAAAGCAATTCATCTTCAGCCGTGAGTGTGGTGGTGCTTCAAGGTGCTGGTTCAGAAGCGTGAGAGTTTCAGAGGCGTGAAGGTGTGTAATAAAACCCTAAAATATAAATCGTATAATCTTTAAACGGATGTGAGCATCCGTCAACGGATGTCAACATCCGTTTAAAGATTACGGTTTATATTTTACAGTTTTTTTTATATTAATTTTGAAGATATTTAAATAATATAATATATATTTTTTGATATATTATTTATATTTACACCGCCCCCACCGCCGAACCGCTGAAGGAGAAAGAAAACTGATATGGAAGAAAAATGAAAGATGAGAAACAGATATGATGGAGTTTGGGTGAGAATCTGATAAGGTTGGGAGGTGGGTGAGAAGGGGTAGAAAGATAGATTTTAGGGTCAAAGTAAATAATTAGAATTAAAAAGTATAAAGGTTATTTTTGTAATTATAAAAAGGTTAGTTTTGTAATTCAAAAAATATGTAACAGAATTGGGGAGGTGGAGGGAGAAAATGTGGTGGTGGAGGGAGTAACACCCAAAATAAAATAAATGATTTTACCAAGACTTTTCTTTCTGCAGGGGTTTTAACCTCTAGTAAACATTTTCTACGGTTGGCAAAACTGCTAGGAAAATCACCGTCAAAAACATTTATGAAGGCTTTGTTCGTAAATGTCATTACTTCTGAGGATATTTTAGAAAGTGTCGCTTGTTACAGAGATTTATTTAAGGATAATGAAACTTTGACAACTGTACCGTCCGGTCCTCCCGACACATAGACCGAGCGAGCGGTTAACCCATGCCGCCAACCCAGGTCACAATCAAGACCGAGCGTCCAAACTAACGTTGTCCGAGCTTTCATAGACCGAACGATCTTCTGAGGCCGCCCACCCAGGTCACAATCAAGACCGCATGTCCGAGCTAAGACTGACCTATTGGCCAACCGTACATAGAACTAGCGGCCCTCCAAGGTCGTCCATCTAGGTCGACCGACAAGACCGAGTGTCCATCGTGACCGATCGGCAGAACCGAGTGGCTTCCCACCCAGGTTGACATTTTTGGCCGGTCACCCTGTTGACCGGCCACCACGACCGTCCCTCACTATGTCGACTACGCGGTTAAATACTAATGACTCATTAAAGCCCTTAATGAAGATTAAGGTATGATTGGGTCGTTTTCAGGCCCACGAAAGGTAAAAGCCCATTACAATCAGTATAAATAAAGGTTCCAGATATGAATTCTGGACAGATTGCTTACAATGCAATATACACATGCACTACAGACCACTTGGTCATGTTACTGACTTAAGCGTCGGAGTGCCTTTGACAGGTACACGACAGCCCGACTTGGAGAACGAGGAGAGAGAGGACGAATACTACAACCAGGACTTGAAGACGAGAGAGCCCGTTCGACCCTTCCCAGCGCGTCCAGCCCTCAGCCAAGAGGTAACCGTCGGTTTTCACCAGCTTCTAGTGCCCCCTAGAGACAGAGCCGCTCGGTCTGCTTCAGCTCGTGAGAAAGCGTCCGTCCGTAACCAAGCTTCCGTCCGATCCGCCAGCATGCGGTATCATTCGTCCGCCAGTTTTTACCGTTCGTGAGTGTTTTAGTAGGGTCCCACCAGATCCGGTCGAAACAACAACATTTTTTTACAACATTTTAACACTATCTAGGTGTCATTCTGTGATTGGTCTATATTGCTGTTAATGATTATTGTTATTGATTATGAAATAATTTTGGACCAATCACAAAATGACACGTAGACAGTGTTAAAATGTTGTCAAAAGAATGTTGTCAAAGTTTCATTGTCCTTTATTTAATCGCAACCATTTACATGGGTTTTCACGTAAATTGGCAATATTTGCGGGGTTCCATGAAACTTACTTGTATTTTTAGATTAATTAAAATAAATAAATTAATCTAAAATAATTTGATTAACAAATTAATGTGAAAATCAAAAGTAATTATTATATAAAATAAAATGTAAACATTACAATTACAATTAATTTCTCAACTTAAAAAATAGACTTAATATTTATTTTAATTTATATTTTCGTTATTTTTTTCAAATAATCTCAAATTTTTTTTGACATTTAAAGTGATTTTCTTTTTTTGTAAAAATTTTTAATTTAACTTTTTTCGTTGACGACCTCTAACTCGTTAACAACGAAATGTCCTTATAAGTGAATATTGAATGAGTTGTTAATTTTTCATGTATGTGGCATGTTCAAGGAATGTCACGTAGAAACATGGTAAGTCAAAGTGGTTTCCTCCTCCGTCAGGCACCAACCATGCTGGGAACAACACTGGTGACACTCATCTTCTCCATCGTCATCTTCTCGCGCATCAACCTACAAACAGAGACTAAAAAACGAAAAAATCTCAAACCATCATCTAGATGCACGAGCCTTCTCCACGCGAACCAAACCACAACGAAATCTCCTTCATCTTCGCACCCAACCTACAACATCAAAGAACTCGAAACACAACCATGGAAGCACCCACACGAAACCCTAGTTCACCTTCTCCACTGTAATCACGAAATCCCCTCCATCATGCATCAACCTGCAAACAGAGACCAAAAAACTCAAAATCCCCAAACCATCATCCAGATCCACGAGCCTCCTCCACGCGAACCAGACCATTGCAAAATCTCCTTCATCTTTGCACCTAACCTGTAACATCAAAGAACCAGAAAAACAACCATGGAAACACCCACACAAAGCCCTAATTCACCTTCTCCACTACAATCGCGAAATCCCTCCATTGCGCCTTTATCTTCACAAACTTGCAAACCCAAAACACAAATAACCATCCAAATTACATAGCCACTCGTGAATCATCAACCACAGTTTGCAATCAAGCTCGCACCTCTTTTGTGTTCCCCTTCACACATTCATCTTTGCCCAAACCTGCAAAGAAAACTAGAACCAGAATCCCACCATAGAAAACCCAAATCTTGCAACCAAAATTAGAAACAACACAACTTCTGTCCCATTAAATCACGAGCCAACTACTGAGTTCTAATGCATGACAACTCATTCTGTTTTTTTTAGATGGACGTTAGGTTGTTAACGATTTAGATGTTGATGTTATCAACGAAAATGACTACATTGAACAAATTTTACAAAACAAGATCACTTTAAATGTCGTAAAAATGTTTATTACCACTTTGAACTAAAGTGACGAAAATAGAAACCAAAATAAGTATTAAACCTAACACTACAAGAAATATATTTATTACCGAAGGAATAATACCGACGGCCTTATGGCCTTCGGTAAATGTCGTTTACCGAAGAATTTATCGACGGTCATTTGAGTGGTTAATTACCGAAGGCTTTTGCCCTTCGGTAACGGGGCAGTGACAGTACCGAAGGAATACGCCATTCTCCCATTCCCGCATTTTAGTGAAATTAGAATTAGGGATTTCGCTCTCCCATTCTCGGAAAATTAGTCTCTATGAAACCATCTCTCCCCAGAAACCTCTCTCGACCCTAATCTCCCTCTCTCGGTCAACGGTGGCCATTTTTTCGCACTTCCCCCTAGCCTTTACGTCATTCTCCCTTTTGTGATTTGATCCACTCCTCAATCGTGGTGTGCTCATTCGTCTATCGTGGAAGGAAATTGATCCTAAGGAAGTTGGTTGGTGAGGTGAGGGTTTACATTGTCGTTGGAAGGGGTTTCGTGACGGTGGTGTGGTAGCTTGAGGAGGGTGCTATGGCGGCCTGAGTAGGGTTTGGACTATCGCGACGCCGCCAATCGAAGGGGTGCGGACAAGACCGTTGTTGCTGCGTGAGGAGGTATGTTCAAACTGTGTTGACACATTTTCGTTTTCAATATCATTGCATTGCATTGAAGTTGTTGTTGAGTGGTAATGTATATTCTGGTTTTGTGGTTTCGATTAGGGGCTGAGGCACAGTTGTTGAAGGGCTGCAGTTGAAGTGAAGTGTCCAAGATTTCATCATTTCCAGGTACATCATTTATGTTTAAGGACATGTCTTTATTGTATGAACTGTTGCCATTGTATTTGGTTGAGTGTGATGTTGTTGTCCTAAGTGCACAATAGATATGAGCTCGTAAACGTGTGCATATATCAACACTTGTGCCCCCAACTCTTTATTAGAATCCCTTTCCCTTTCACCATCTCTTGAAACCCATCTTTGAACAACCACTTCTCCAATTGCTCTGTTCCATATGCACATCTAATTACCAAAATGAATGCCCTTTTCATTCATTCCAATCCTCACACTAATTGTATTAATTGGTCAGGATCTGGATGGTTTAGGCTGCCAAGGACATAAGTCCTACACACCATAGCTTATGCCTTGTAACCCTTTCATACTCTTTAACATACTGGAAAATTAGAGTATGCTCTGTTGGGTTATAATGATTGGTTGGGTCTAAAGTGAACTTAAAGGTTTAATTAGGTTATGGGAGCTTGTAGACTATAATTGTAATACTGCAACACTTACTGTGTGGTGTTTTGTTCTTCATGAGGCTAGAATGGTCAATTAGAGTGCAATTAGATGGTTTTTTGATGTTTTGCAAATTGCCTTGATTGTCCAATACCACTTTCGTTTGATCTTGAATGGTCCACTATGATCCTACCACATAAAAATAGCTGTTGTGTTTGATCTCAAATAGGTAGAACAACATTTGAAACTATTGTTTTAAATCTGGTTTGGCATATAGATCATTGTTGAATATCTTATAATAATCTTCTAGTGTCTTGTTGATGTTGTTGCACCCGCAGATACTGACTGTGTTCTTCACCTTTTTCCCCAAAAGTTTGAAGATATCAGTAATTACAATTGACCCTGAGATTCAAGAAGTGGGTATATATATGTTACAATAAGTAGTGAATCCAAGGAGAAGATATGTAGGAGAAATAATAAACTATTGATAACAAAAACAAGCTCCATCGTAAGGAGAAAGCCCAATGGTTTTCTCAGAGGATAGTGTAGTGAGGGGATGTCATGAGATAGTAGAGTCTAAGTTGGTGAGCACCAGACTCATATCTCATAAGGACAAGGACATAGGTCAAGTCCTGCTACCTATGTGAGGACCTTGTTGGTGGACAATGGCTAAGTATGTTTATAAGTAGTCATAGAGCTTGAAGGCCTACCCTCGTCTTGGGGAACTTATGGGACCTAAGTCCTCTAACTTTTTTTCTAAGTAAACAACCTTTTTCATTCTGTTTATCGTTTTTTAGGATGACCATAATTAATGTTTAAGGTCAAATATTCAATACTTGAAAACCTGTTATATAAGATTATTGCTGTCAAGCTTTTTTTATTTGGTGTCTGTTTTCTTGCTTCCCATTAATTGGTGCTGCCAGGTCATTGATATTTTGTTCTAAAAAGTGATCATGTTGCTGGAAACAGATTTTTTTTATATATATAATCCAGTACACGTTGTTGTCTAGTGAATTGGTGCTATTTATGGTGTTGTGAAGACCTTTTTGACTTATTTTGTTTTGGAGCACACTGCTGATTTAGTGCAACTTAGATGTTTATAATGTATGCTATTTTTTTGGGTGCATTAAAGTGGGTTTAGGAAGGGTTCAAGTTGCATGGTTTAGTGCATATATAATGTATATATTGTCCTAAAAAATCATCCATGTTAGGGTGCTTAGTGCAGTAACTTTCTGGTCAAAAAAATTGTATGTTTTAAAATGTGCATGGGTGTAGTAAATCAAAGTGTTGCCCTAGATATTTGAGTTGGTGTATTGCGGTGCATTTATGTTGGGTTATATAATTTTATTAGGCCATTGAAATCTTGATTTCTATCTCATTCAGCACGAAAAAAAGCAATAAAAACTGTTGTTGTTTTGTTTTTTTTATGAACGTGAATTCATGGTTTTTGTTCTTTGGGTGCATTGCTTTTTTTTTTTGTGAATTTTTGGATGCATGCCTCTGAAAAATGTGATGCTAGAAAATCCAGTTTTGGTGTTTTGTTATTTTCTGGAAACATGGTTTGAAACCTAATGTTATTGGATGTTGCTGGAGTTTCTTTTCGATCCAGTATGTGTAAAAATTATGGTGTTATGCTTGCTGTTTTTGTGTGTTTTATGGCCAAATTTTGGTGCATTAAAGTGATGTTTATTGTCTCCAATAGGCACAACTTGGTCCTATATCCCTTCCTTTTGCTAAAGAGAACAACGGTAATTGCTAGATGCTGGTAATTCCCAATTACAGTATAAAATTGTGGTAGAGTAAATATCGTTCAGGGGTGTATAACTTCTTCAAATCATGTGAAATCATGTGTTACACACGATAGGTATTTACCGAAGGCTTTAGCCCTTCGGTAATAACCGAGGGCTTTTGCCCTTCGGTAATTACCAAAGGCTTTTGCCCCTCGGTAATTACCGAAGGCTTTTGACCCTCGGTAATTACCGAAGGCTTTTGGCCCTCGGTAATTACCGAAGGGCTAAAGCTCTCGGTAAATGTTAGCGACAAGGGATTTACCGAGGGCTCTTTGGCCATCGATAAGCCTTCGGTAATTACCTTTTACCGACGGCTTTGGGCTGTTTCTGAGGGCTTCTGGCCTTCGGTAATGCCCTTCTTTTTTGTAGTGTAAGAAATAACATAAGTTCATTTCTAAAAATTAAAAATAAACATGTTCTGAATAACAAATTAAAAAATGTTTTGAATAAAAAGATCAATCTTGTTCTTCATTTTCTTCCTCATTTGGCATGCTTTCTTGATCAAATACCTACAATATAAAATAATAGTTAGTAGATTATATATTAAAAAGAAATAATTAAACAAGTTTAAGAATTATTACCGGTGATGGTTGGAAAATATTAAAACGTGAAAGAACTTCTCCAAGATAATTTTGCAACATAAATGTCATCATTGCCTTCATTTCATTGACTTGTGATGTCAATGAAGATACCTGAGTTTGTAGCAAACAAATTATTGATAAAAACAACAAAACAAGTAAATATTCGTAAAGTATGTATAAACCTGAGTTTGTAGTTCTGCATAAGAAGGAGAAGTTGAAGATGATCCACTATGGCAATGACCATGGATGCCAAAGAGTTTAGATGGGCAAGGACCCAAACCTAGACCACAAACGCGTCCACAATGCTCTTGGCTTCCTAAAGCAAGAGCCAATGAATTTGAACTTGATGTTTCTTTTGTTTGAGAGGAGGATGTGTTTGTAGATTCATATGCTTCAATTTTTTCCTACATACAACATTTAATAATAGGGTAGTGAAACAAGATATATGGAAATAATAGGGTAGTGACACCTACTTCATTTATTCTTCTCTCCCCATGTAGAAGCCACACTGTATATCTTTTTGGAAAAGGTTTAACAATTAAGTGCTCATATACTACTTCACGAAATTGCCATTTCTTAAAATTACATTTCTGACATGGGCATATTATCTTTCCCCTAACACCACTATTACTGAATACGAAGTCCAAAAAATTATTCAATCCTACCATATATTGACTTGTATTTCGAGGCATGTCTATCCATGATTTGTCCATTAAAATGAGCTCTGATCATGATAAGAGAATTGGAAGGTTAGAATAAGTGACCATATTGAATGAAGTTAACTACATAACAAGAATTTACTAAACAAACTAAGTCCTAGTCCTATACAAACTTAGTTATAAATTTGAAAGGTGAAATAGTCCCAGTTGCTTATAGGATTGAAGAATTGAACACTAAGTAGTTACCCTACATAGTTATAATATTATAATATTGTTGACTAAAGGAATGCAACAATAAATTAAGAATATTTTGTTTTATATGTTCCTCCTAATAAAGTAGGGACTAGGAATCACGAAAACTAATTTAAATAAGTTGATTGACTGATAACCAAATTGACACAAGTTAACAGTTCAATGGACAACTCAGATTATGCTGATATATACAACCACAACTAAATCTACTTGATCTTGAAAAGAAATCATCACTGTTTCAAATTCAAACTGAAAATGAAAGTGCCAGATTCATTTTTGGGCATGACGTGGCTTACTGTCTCTGGGGTGAGGTTTTCTTAAACAGGATGAAGGTTGAGGATAAATTGTTTTATACTAAATATTGTTTTACCAACACGATTTTACCATACTTGGCTGCTAAAGGTGCTAAACTGACTGTTTTAATGCCGCAGACCAGCCCTGGAATACTCCCTATAATTAACCATTCTCAAGTGCTAACTTGCTCAACCAAACTTGGTTACCTATTGGACTCTTAAACTAGTCAAGTAAATACTGCAGAATTAGCCAATGAAACCCACTGAAATGGGCCAAACCAAATGCTACTCTAGACTAGAATATGCTGCAGAATCCACCACGGGAAACTGTCTAACAGGGTCCCTCTCATTCCCAATCTGATTAACTCTAAATGCTGCAAAATCAAGCTAAGTACATACACCAACATTGGTTCGGCCTATTGCTAGTTAGGACAGTTCTAGAGGTTGAAAATAAACCACATAAATTGACAGTATAACATATCCAAAAGCATAGTAACACATCAAGCATCATGAAAGATTAAGATGTTGATATTGTTATTTTTTCTTTCATATTGATGATCTACTTTATTTGATCTGTTAGAACGAAACACCGAAGAAATGTGACAAATGATTTATGAATAAACCTCCGAGGACACATCATTGTCGAGTTTGCAGAAGGTGTATTTTGAAAATGGTAGGTTAAGTTACTTTGAGTTCGATTTAGCATGTCGGTTCACAAAACAAGGATTCATTTTGACCTTTTTGTTGGTTGCTAAATTTGATGTAGGATCATCACTGCTCGTAGATAAATAATTGTATTGGTTATTGGAATTATAAGGCTTTCTTTGTTTGTTGTATTATATGCCACCATGTCAAGTATTTATGCTACGGTAAATTTTCAATCTAGCATCTCCTGATTCTTTAGTGGATAGTATTTTTTTTTTATTTAACATAAGCTTTTACAATGTGCAGGTCATATTTATAAGCTATGTATTTCAGAAGGACTGGGACCCATTAAAGTTTTCTCTTAAGATCTTTTATGTAAGTTAAATGCTATTATTATTTAAAGATGTTCTAATGTAATTAATTTGTACTCCGGTCAAATATATATAAAATAAAACTTATAAGCTATACGTATTTATCCTTTGTAAACACCCATTTTCCCATGACAGAACCTAGAATGCATACAACTAAGTCTTTATGTAATGCTAGAGTCACTGGACTATTATTCCAAACTTACCTTTGACTTATTGTTGCACTACTCCAACAACTGCTCCAAATATGGCTACCAGCACGACCATATCGGCGAACATGCTGAGTAGAAAGTTCTTGAGAGAAGGGGAGAAATCGGATCCAGCAGCATTAGCCACCTCTGGGATCACCATAGAGGTTATGAAGGTTGCGACTGTGAGTCCTGTCACTGCCTTCTCCTTCAAAGATGCATTAATTTGAGGGTTGGAGTTTGACGGTGGCTTTTTTTAGAAGGTTCTCTTTGGTTGTGGTGGGGCAATGGCCTGAAGAAGGCTTGGGATGAAGGCTTGAGATGAAGGCTTGCGGTGCGTGACAGAGGTCAGAGACAAAGCCATCGGAACAAAAGCAGAACCCATCTCAGGAGTTGCCTTGGTCTGAACTGAAGATTCTGCTCAAGAGGCTGAAGCTCAGAGAATGGATAATGGATTTGAGATTGTGTGCTACCGTGGCACTTGTAGCTTTTCCTATGTAAGATATTCTCTAATTGCTATTGGGAGGATAACGTTATCATAATCAGAAACATCCTATACATCACCACGTGCTTTGGAACGGGGAAAGAGATATATTTTCTCGTTTATATAATTGGGTAAATGAAGTTTGTTAATTTTAAAGTTTTATTTATTAATTTTGGTATATGACAATTAAGTTATTACCAATTAAGTTATTACCAATTTCAGGTGTCATTGACAGCTACTTATGATCTCTATACCGAGAACACTGCTGCCTGGTTTTGTTCATTGCACAAGTCTCCTCCTAGCCCTCTTAGACATGTAGTAGATTGGTAAGAACCTCAATGTTTCAACTTTCTTTGTTATATCAATGTATGCTAAAGCAATTATTTTTAATAGTTCCCTCGCAACACATATGATGTTATCTGGGAGATCTACTGCTACAGCTAAAAAGCTTGCATGGGTTGCCCTTAAGGTTTGGTATTTTAGTCCATACTTTGTTACATTTGGTTCCATTCCAATGATGTTACTTAACATTTTATAATTATGATGATATATTGTAGTGTAATAGACAAACATGGTCATATGAATGTGGTTACTATGTCATGTTTTGGATGATGACCATTATTCATGCACATTACACCAGTGGATAACAAACGGTAATATTTAGGTTTGAATTTTATTTTCTCTACAATTTAGATTTCAAATACACTAATTGAAATTATTGTGTTTTATGCAGAGATTCAATAGGACTGCTCCAATTCCAGAGAAGTCACTTCAACTCGTGAGGAAAACACTAGCTAAATATGTAATTCAATTATATAATAGTATGTAGTAGATATTAGGATATAGTAAGCTCTAACTTTATGTTTCTAAGTTGTTTTATGCTTTTGTACATTATTATCAGTTTAACTTTGTACATTGCATTGATTTATGCTTCAAAGTTGATTTATGATTACATTGGATTGATTTATGCTTCTAAGAAGTTGATTTATTATTACATTGAATGTATTTATGTTTTAATATAATTTTCATTCAAAATATACGCTTCTGGATTATTCTGGACTATTCTGATTGTAAAATTATATGCAGGTTTGTTTCTGCAGTTGGGAATGTAGCAGAAACAAACCTGATTTAAAAAAAAAAACAGGGGAATATGCCTCAGTTGAGACCATAACCGAGGCAGAAAAGCACCCTATGACATCGGTTAAGGTCACAACCGAAGCAGAAAAGCTGGCGGATGAAAAAAATACCACAAAAGGACTCTACTACCTCGGTTAATGTCCTAACCGAGGCAGTAAAGAGGGACATACTACATCGGTTCCATCTGAACCGAGGCATAAAGTCCTGCGAAAAAAAATTAAAAAAAATTCAAATATCTACTGCTTTGGTGAACTCTGAATCGAGACAGTATCCTACCCTTTTATGCTTCGGTCCGGAACCTTTTTGCCTCGCCTAGATATGCCTCGGTTCAGGAACCATTGCCTATTGGCGAAAATAAGCGTTGTCATTTCCCCTGACTGCACTAGTGTATCCTCATCACATTCTCGAACCCATCCACAATGATTTTAAACGTTGTCACACTTGAACGCTAGTGGGATGCTTTTGTTCGCTCTAATTTCGCTGGCGTCGACATTCTTGGTGTTACTAGTGCCTTCGCTTGCATTGTCTTTGGTATCTGATAAGAAAGTAATTATTTTATTTAAAAAAAATTCTAAACAAAGTTTAATATAAAATATAAATATAAATAAACTTAATTTTGGTAAAAATATTTAATAAAAATATTTATATAATATTTATATAAAAAATAAATTTATTTCAATTTAGAGAAAAATAAAATTGTTTAAATTAAAAAAAAATTATGATTAAATTAAAATAAAATAAAAATATAAAAACAAAATTAAAAATAAGATAATAACCCGCATGTCTCGTGACATTGCCACTGTTATGTTATTCTTGTATTGTAACATGATATATTAATTTGACATGTGACATGTTTTATATTTAAAAATCAATAGAAGTGAACTTGTGCCTTAATCTAACTAGAAGTGAACTAAATAGAAGTGAACTTGTGCCTTAATCTAACTGTTTTTGCCAATGATCACCAGGTCACCACAACTGACTACTTCAATTGAGCTTTCTGAACAAAACACTCACTTCTCTCGCGTAATCCTTTACCAAGCCCTCGTAAACGATTACCACAGTGTTTTTTCAAAAGATCAACCCAAAACTTGTCCAAGTTGTTCCCCTCAATAAGAATGGCTTCTTCCCCACTTCTTGGGGTCACCATACATCACCTCTCACTCTCTACCACCACTAAATATCTAAAAGGAACTAAATAGAAGTGAACTTGTGCATGAAACTAATAGTTTTTGCTAATGATCACCTAGGACACCACAACTTACTACTTCAGTAGAGCTTTCTGTACAAAACACTAATTTCTCTCGCGTAATCGTTTACCAGGCTTCCGTAAACGATTACCACAGTGTTTTTCAGGTGATCAACCCAAAACTTGTCCAAGTTGGTCACCTTAGTAAGAATGACTTCTTCCCCACTTCTTGGGGTCACCATACATCACCTCCGACCCTCTACCACCATCGAATCACCAAAAGGAACTAAATAGAAGTGAACTTGTGCCTTAATCTAACTGTTTTTACCAATGATCACCAAGACACCACAGCTGACTACTTACGTTGAGCTTTCTGTACAAAACACTCTCTTCTCTCGCGTAATCGTTTACCAAGCCCTCGTAAACGATTACCATAGTGTTTTTTTAGGAAATCAACCCAAAACTTTTCCAAGTTGTTCACCTCAGTAAGAATGGCTTCTTCCCCACTTCTTGGGATCACCATACATCACCTCCCACTCGCTACCACCACTGAATATCCAAAAGGAACTAAATAGAACTGAACTTGTGCTTGAAACTAACAGTTTTTGCTAATGATCACCCAGGTCACCATAGCTCACTACTTCAGTAGAGCTTTCTGTACAAAACTCTGATTTCTCTCGCGTAATCGTTTACCAAGCTTCCGTAAACGATTCCCACAGTCTTTTTCCAGGTGATCAACCCAAAACTTGTCCAAGTTGTTCACCTCAGTAAGAATGGCTTCTTCCCCACTTGTTGGGGGTGACCAAACATCACATCCCACCCTCTACCACCACTGAATCACCAAAAGGAACTAAATAGAACTGAACTTGTGCCTGAAACTAATAGTTTTTGCCAATGATCACCCAGGTCACCACAATTGACTACTTTAGTTGAGCTTTCTGTACAAAACACTGATTTCTCTCACGTAATCGTTTATCAGGCCCCCGTAAGTGATTACCATAGTGTTTTTTTCAAGAGATGAACCTAGAACTTGTCCAAGTTGTTCACCTCACTAAGAATGGCTTCTTCCCCACTTCTTGGGGTCAACAAACATCACCTCCCACCCCCTACCACCATTGAAACACCAAAAGGAACAAAATAGAATTGAACTTGTGCCTTAATCTAACCGTTTTTGCCAATGATCACCAGGTCACCACAATTGACTACTTCAGCAGAGCTTTCTGTACAAAACACTGATTTCTCTCGCGTAATCGTTTACCAGGCCCCCGTAAATGGTTACCACAGTGTTTTTCCAGGTGATCAACGCAAAACTTGTCCAAGTTGGTCACCTTAGTAAGAATGGCTTCTTCCCCACTTCTTGGGGTCACCAAACATCACCTCCCACCCTCTACCACCACTGAATCACCAAAAAAAACTAAATAGAACTGAACTTATGCCTGAAACTAACCGTTTTTTCAAATGATCTCCCACGTCACCATAGCTGACCACTTCAATTGAGCTTTCTGTACAAAACACTCTTGCATAATCGTTTACCAAGCCCCCGTAAACGATTACCACAGTGTGTTTCCAAGTGATCAACCCAAAACTTGTCCAAGTTGTTCACCTTAGTAAGAATGACTTCTTCCCCACTTCTTGGGGTCATCATACATCACCTCCCACCCTCTACCACCACTGAAACACCAAAAGGAACTAAATAGAACTGAACTTGTGCCTGAAACTAACAATTTTTGCCAATGATCATCCAGGTCACCACAACTGACCACTTAAGATGA
Organism: Vigna reflexopilosa; assembly: GCA_027742785.1. NCBI lineage: Eukaryota > Viridiplantae > Streptophyta > Magnoliopsida > Fabales > Fabaceae > Vigna > Vigna reflexopilosa. The sequence goes on from CM050919.1 coordinate 30,047,122, forward strand.
GCTTTCTGTATAAAACACTAATTTCTCTTGCGTAATCGTTTATCAGGCCCCCGTAAACGATTACCAATGTTTTCCAGGTGATAAACACAAAACTTGTCCAAGTTGTTCACCTCAGTAAGAATGGCTTCTTCCCCACTTCTTGGGGTCACCAAAAATCACCCCCCACCCTCTACCACCACTGAAACACCAAAAAGGAACCAAATAGAAGTGAACTTGTGCCTTAATCTAACACTTTTAGCAATGATCACCCAGGTCACCACAGTTGACTGCTTCACTAGAGCTTTCTGTACAAAACACTGATTTCTCTCGCGTAATCGTTTACCAGGCCCCCGTAAACGATTACCACAGTGTTTTTCCAGGTGATCAACCCAAAACTTGTCCAAGTTGGTCACCTCAATAAGAATGGCTTCTTCTCCACTTCGTGGGGTCACCATACATCACCTCACAACCTCTACCACTACTGAATCACCAAAACGAACTAAATAGAAGTGAACTTGTGCCTTAATCTAACAGTTTTTGGCAATGATCACCCAGGTCACCACAACACACTAATTCAGTTCAGCTTTCTGTACAAAACCCTGATTTCTCTCGCGTAATCGTTTACCAGGCTTCTGTAAACGATTACCACAGTCTTTTTCCAGGTGATCAACCCAAAACTTGTCCAAGTTGGTCACCTTAGTAAGAATGGGTTCTTCCCCACTTCTTGGGGTCACCATACATCACCTCACACCCTCTACCACTACTGAATCACCAAAACGAACTAAATAGAAGTGAACTTGTGCCTTAATCTAACATTTTTTGCCAATGATCACCCGGGTCACCACAGCACACTAATTCAGTTGAGTTTTCTGTACAAAACCCTGATTTCTTGCGTAATCGTTTACCAGGCTTCTGTAAACGATTACCACAGTCTTTTTCGAGGTGATCAACCCAAAACTTGTCCAAGTTGGTCCCCTCAGTAAGAATGGCTTGTTCCCCACTTCTTGGGGTCACCAAGCATCACCCCCTACCCTCTACCACCACTGAAACACCAAAAGGAACTAAATAGAACTGAACTTGTGCCTGAAACTAATAGTTTTCTCCAATGATCATCCAGGTAACCACAGTTGACCGCTTCAGTTGAGCTTTCTGTATAAAACACTGATTTCTCACACGTAATCGTTTATCAGGCCCCCGTAAATGATTACCCTAGTGTTTTCCAGGTGATCAACCCAAAACTTGTCCAAGTTGATCACCTCAATAAGAATGGTTTCTTCCCCACTTCTTAGGGTCACCATACATCACCTCCCACCCTCTACCAACACTGAATCACCAAAAGGAACTAAATAGAAGTGAACTTGTGCCTTAATCTAACAGTTTTTGTCAATGATCACCTAGGTCACCACAACTGACTAATTCAGTTGAGCTTTCTGTACAAAACCCTGATTTCTCTCGCGTAATCGTTTACCTAGCTTTTGTAAACGATTACTACAGTGTTTTTCCAGGTGATCAACCCAAAACTTGTCCAAGTTGGTAACCTCAGTAAGAATGGCTTCTTCCCCACTTCTTGGGGTCACCATACATCACCTTCCACCCTCTACCACCACTAAATCACCAAAAGGAACTAAATAGAAGTGAACTTGTGCCTTAATCTAACAGTTTTTGCCAATGATAACCTAGGTCACCACAGCTGACTAATTCAGTTGAGCTTTCTGTACAAAACCTTGATTTTTCTCGCGTAATCATTTTCCAGGCTTCTGTAAACGATTACCACAGTCTTTTTCCAGGTGATCAACCCAAAACTTGTCCAAGTTGGTAACCTCAGTAAGAATGGCTTGTTCCCCACTTCTTGGGGTCACCAAACATGCCTACCCTCTACCACCACTGAAACACCAAAAGGAACTAAATAGAACTGAACTTGTGCCTGAAACTAACAGTTTTTGCCAATGATCATCCAGGTCACCACAGCTGACCGCTTAAGTTGAGCTTTCTGTACAAAACACTGGTTTCTTTCGCGTAATCGTTTATCAGGCCCCCGTAAATGATTACCACAGTGTTTTCCAGGTGATCAACCCAAAACTTGTTCAAGTTGGTCACCTCAGTAAGAATGGCTTCTTCCCCACTTCTTGGGGTCACCAAACATCACCCCCCACCCTCTACCACCACTGAAACACCAAAAGGAACAAAATCGAAGTGAACTTATGAACCCCTTCACCCCTTACCTCTAAAAGTGTTTGGGTCTACATGTTTTGTTCATAATTTTGGTCCTGGTCTTGATAAGTTAGTTCATCAATCACACAAATGTGTTTTTTTAGGCTTTACTAAATCAAAGAAAGGATACAAGTGTTTTTCTCCTTCTCTTTATCGTTATTTTATATATGCAAATGTCACCTTCAATGAGTCTTCCTTTTATTTTAATGATCATTCTTCTCCTAATATGTCTCCTTCTAATACTATCAATATTCCTTTTTTTTGTGCTCCTCCAATCGTACCTAGTTCACCAGGTGTTTCTCAACAACCACTAAGTAACTCAATTGAAGGTCCTTCTAAGGAAATTGTAGTATCAACTAAACAAAAAATTCAGCAATGAAAGAAATACATCAAGAGAGAGAATATTTCCAATCATCGCCTGCCTCCAATGCCCACTAATTTCCCTTTTTGTATCCATTCATTCCCCAATGAAAATCCTTGAGCCATGTATTCACTTTTCTCTCCCTCACATGTTGTGGTCTACCACTATCTTTTGCTGCATATGCCATGTGTCCTAGGTCCCCAACTAACTCCTCCTTGCCCCTCATTTCTTCTACCCATTCTGCCTCCTCAATGACAACATTATTCTCAATCGTTACACATTCGTATGTTCAAAACAAGGATTAGACAAAAATTTACTTACTTTATTAATAATATAACAAATATTAGGCTTGTATATAATTGAATAAAGTAATCTATCTATGAGATGTCTATAAATATTTAGATCTCGTAAAGGATCACCTGAATTATAATGAAACTTAACATTCGACATCATGGGAACTAAAGATGGTTTACAACCCATCATGCCAAAGTTAGAAAGAATAGACAAGACATAATGACTTTGACATAAAAATACCATACTTGGACGAGAAAGATTTAATCCTAAAAATAAATTAAGATTGCCAAGATATTTTAATTTAAAATGATTATTCAACATAGTAGTAACAAAATGAATGATAGTTGAACTAAGACTAGCAAGCATAATGTCATCAACGTAATCCGAAACAACAATAAAATTGAAAGCAAACCCTTTAAGGAATCATACATAGACTGAGTGAAACCCTAGGAAATAAGAGTAGGATAAAATTTATTAAACCAACTTGGTGAAACCTGTCTGAGACCATATATAGATTTATTTAACCTACAACTAAGGGTTGACAAGTGGTAGAAGAACAATTATCATTATATCCTTAAGGAATCCATAAAAATTTCTTCGCTAAGAGTACCATTTAAAAATGCATTGTTTATGTCAAGTTCTGAAAGGTTCTAGTTTTTGAAAGCAACATAGAAAGAAGAAGTCTAAGGGTAGTAATTTTTTCCACAGGAGAAAAAGTTTCTTGAAAATCAATACCATTGTTGAGAAAAACCTCCAACAAGTTTAACTGTGTATAGAATCAATACCATCAAAATTTAATTTGAATAACCATTTACAACTAATGGGATTTTTACTAGGGGAAAAAGGAGTAATGGTCCAAGTTTGGTTTATATCCATGGCTTGAAGTTTAGATTCTATAGCAACTTTCCAATGGGGATATTTTATAGCTTGGCTATAGCTCTAAGGTTCAAAATTAGAGGATATTTGATGAATAAAATGTTTATGAAAATTTGAAATGCGAGAATAATCAAGACATTGACGAATTGGATATGTACTATTTAAATCAGAAGTGACATTATATTGGTGATACTCAGAAAGATAAGCAGGGGAATAGTGGTACGAACATGCCTGCATGGAGGAGGATTGTGATTATCAGTATAGGTAGAGATGATATATATATATATATATATATATATATATATATATGTGGACTGAGCATTTGTCCCAGGAAATTGTCATAAGGGGTTGGGGAAGAAGAGTCTAAAATGATGCTTAAAATCACAATCACTATCAGTAATGTCATTGGTTTGACGTAGGTTAAGAATAATAGGCTGAAAAAATATCCGTAGAATTAGTCTATATATGATTAAAAGGAAATATATTTTCATAAAATCAAACATCTCTAGAAATAAAAATCTAGTTAGCGTAAATATCAAGCAATCTATAAGCCTTATAATCAGGGGATACCCTAAAAACATAACTGTAGTAGCTTTAGGACTGAATTTATGTCTATGATATGCGAAGAAAAAGTAGAGGAATAGCATAAAGAACCAAAACCCTTATATGTACATAATAAGGAATTTTATCAAACAAAACCTCAAGGAGATTAATTTCCTAAAACAAGAGAGGGAATGTGATTCATATTAAAAGGAACAATTTTGATACAATCACCCCAATAAACAAGAGGAACATTTGATTGAAACATCAAAGAGCAAGCAATATTAAGAATATGAAGATGTTTGCGATCAACAATGCTATTTGTTGAGGCTTTTCAACACAAGAATACTGATGTATCACACCTTTAAGAGAGAAAAAAAATCTTTAAAAGATAATTCTTTAGCACTATGAGAATGAAATACTTTAACTATAGTGTTAAACTAAGTTTCAACATAAGCACAAAAATTATGGATTGTACACAAGCAATCATTTTTACTTATAAGATAAACCCATGAAAAACAACTTTTGTCATAAACAATGGTGAGAAAATAACGACAATCAATATAAGTAGCATGTTTAAAAGGATCCCACATATTGGCATGAATAAGGTCAAAATAATTTGCACTAAAGTATGATTAAAAAATGCCAATTTATTTTGTTTTTAAAGATGGCAAATGTCACAATCAAAAGAATTATCAATGGCAATCAAGGGAATTTTATCAACCACAATTTTATATATTGAAGAAGAAAGTGATAGCGCTGGTGCAGATGAACATATGATAAAGCGTGACAGAGAATAGAGAGAGAAAAACTAGTTGTTTTTCATTAACCAGCAACTGATATATGTATACAGAGATAGGGCCATAGAACTGTCATTTGACAGTTAAAACGGTTATCAAGTTTAGGTTTACATCTTAACAGAAAGATGGCCTAATCTTTTGTGCCAAATCTCATAGGAAAATAAAAGGTGCAGGAGAACATGAAGTAAAATCCAGAACCAAAAAGTCGTGTAGGAGTTTAACAGTGCCAAACATTCTCTATGTTTATAATTCTTGTAAAACGAAAACATTAGGTTCCATGAAAAAATGAAAAAGATTATTACAAATTAAAGCAATTAAGGATTGAAACGAAAAATAGGAATATAGAGAGCATTATGAAGAAATATCTCCTCGTTAAGCTTGATACTATCAATACCTTCAACTTTAATTCTCGTGGAATTTGGAATTAAGACAGAAGAATTAGAAACAGAAGTATAAGAATGATAAATATTTGAAAAACAACATATATGTGAGGTATAGCACTAGAATCTAAAATCCAACAAGAAGAATTTTTAATTGAAGAAAATTTTTTATTTGTACCTGAAACATTAATAGCAATATCAGGTTTTTTATTTGCCCATGAAGAACTTTAGTGTCAATGTACTATAATCAGACACATGAGAACCCAGAGTGGCTAACCAAGCTGAACTAGATCAGCACCTGAGACTTGAAGCAAATAAGCTGGTAATTTCATATTCTGGCCCTGTACTTTAACTTCCGACTCTTTGATCAATCCTTCAGCTACTAATGCATTGCCATTTTTCACTAAAACTTGAAAATTTGGTATCGGTAAAATAAGAAAATGAGCAATTCGTAATCCAAAAGATCCTTTTAGGGTATTGTAGGATAAGTGATGTTCTAGATCAGGAGGCTCCATGCGACTAGTATCATCTAGGGGATCAGGTGGTAACCGAGTATCATCTTCCTCTTCTACTTGTAGGAGCAGGAACTGCTTGTTTGGGCACCTATAATTAAAAGTAAACTTTTCGTCCCATGTGAAACAAAGACCCTTTTCTTTTAACTGCATTTCCGTTGCTTACATCTTCTTAATGTTATTGGTTTTTTGATTGGTTTGAGGTGGTGATGGTGGTGGATTTGAGTGATTGGCTAGCAGTATATGTAGTTTGTGTTTGTGGCTCGTGCTTAAAGGGAGATAGGTTGATTGGTAGGTTCTGGGTTTAGTATTATATTTTTCTTCGAAGACTTTGGCCAAAACAATCAGTCGTTAGTAACGTAGGGGGTGATTGTGCAATTACTTCACGTTTAATGTCCGATTTTAAGTCCTCCCACAAAACAATCAAGTAGAGCACCAGAAGTGACACCTAGTACATGATTTGCCAATGTAGTAAATTGAATGTAATATTCGTGGATTCTACCAACTTGAACTATTTTTAAGAGGTCTGATCTGGGACATTAATACGGTGAGGGTCCATATTCCAGCTCCAGAATGTGGAATAAATTTAAATGGCCCCTGCAGCTTTAATCACTGAATGGACAGCTTGGGAATCATACAGTGGTATTAGGTATTGTGATGGTGTGATTATTATGAAGTGTTCGGCTCTTTGAACTGGATTCTAAAGTCTATGAGCATGACTTTGCTATTTGAGACTGTTTATAAAATTAAAAAATTGAAGGAATTGTGAAGTTTTTTTATGACAAGCAGCAAATATTAGTCGCGTGGTTTTGTATTTATATATTTTGTTTTTATTCATGTGGATTTTTTGTTTCAATTCTTTTTTGGATTATGTTATGTTTTCTTTTGTTTTCTTCGTGACATATTATATTATATATATATATATATATATATATATATATATATATATATTATTTTAATATAATATTGCAAAAGTTTTGGATGGACAATTGCGGAAGTCATCAAATGTGGAAGAATTTTTCTCAGCTTGGATCGCAAGCCTCTTGCCTCCAACATTTGCTTTGGAGATATTTTTCCTAAAAGTACGCTCCCAACGTTCATATTTGTTTGCATGTTCCTTTTATTAATAAAAAAAAGGTTTTCTCTTATAGATATTTTAGGTCTTGGGCTTGATCCATAAACTCTATAAATAGAGAATTCTGTCACTCCAAAATGATCATCAGAAATCATTCTTTTTTCTTCTCTTAGGCTTTGTTCACTTGAATAGATTTGGGAGAGAGTGATTGAGGGGATTTGAAGGTAATTTTTTTTGTTGTTTATTTGGGTAGATTTGGAAGTAAGTGAGAGTGAATTTGGAAGTAAATTTTTTTAATTTGTCACATCAATCAAATCCTAGACTAATTCTTATAAATTTTATCTCTAAATTCACTATCACTTACCTCCAAATCTACTCAAATAAACAGCAACAAAAATTACCTTCAAATCCCCTCAATCATTTTCCCCCAAATCCATTCAAGTGAACAAAGCTTTAGTTTCATTCTTTCTCTTTTCTTCTTTCCCTAAAAATATTTCGGGTTTATTTTATTCTCTTTATAGAGATCCTTGCTAGTTCTGAGATCCTCAGAAATTCTGAGAGATGTTCCTGTTGTATCTTGGGGGCTTCCGCAATACACCGCAGATAAGTCCTTAAGGATAGTGATCTACAAGCCTCAGGAAATCCTTTGTTCGTGATCTTTGTTCAGCTTATACAACAATCTTAAGGACTTATGGTTGACAACAACAACAACTCAATCCCGGAGAATCAGAATATGTTTCCGGAACTCAGACGATATTCGCGAAACCTTTCCCGGATGTATCAAAAATTGAAGTCTTCTCTGGTCAGAATTTTCGGCGTTGGCAAGAACGCGTTTCAACCCTCTTAGACATGTACGCGGTCGCTTTTGCTCTTTCATCTTCAAAACCTAACTCCATTCTCCCTCCAAATTCAACACAAGTTGAAGATTGGGTTCATGCAAACAAGTTATGATGTCATACTTTACTTAGTGCACTCTCTAATGATTTGTTCGATGTGTACTGTTCCTATAAGGAAGCGAAAGACATTTGGGATTCGTTGATTCTCAAATACACTACTGAAGATATAGTCAAACAAAGATTCATCATTGGGAATTACTACCGCTGGGAAATGGTTGAAGACAAGGACATAAAGTCACAAATCAATGAGTACCACAAGCTACTCGAAGATATCAAAGCGGAGAACATTCTTCTACCAGATGAGTTTGTTTCAAAGCTTCTGATCGAGAAACTGCCGCCTTCCTAGATTGATTACAAGCAACAACTAAAACACAGACACAAACAAATGTAACTTTCAAAGCTGATCACTCACATAATTATTGAAGATACCAACAGGAAAGAATGTGCTGCTGTGAGGGCCAAAGCATTGTCTGCAAAAGCAAACATGATAGAAGCAAACCTGTTCCAAAAAGGTACGAACACAAACCTGATCACAATAAAAAAAATAATTATCGAAAATATTGTCCCAACACATCTAACCCCACCTTTAAGAAGAAAGGAAATTTCTTCGTATGTGGGAAGCTAGGCCATCATGCACCGTAGTGCAGGCGTAGAGCAAGAAACGACAATCTTCCTAAGGCCAATATAGCTGAAGAAGATGACATTATCGCTGCGGTCGTTTCCCAAGTAAATCTGATGACCAATGTGAGCAAGTGGGTGGTAGACTCTAGTGCTACCAGGCATATCTATGCAAACAGAAGTGCCTTTACCTATTACACTAGTGTAGGGGATGAAGAAGAACACGTCTACCTCGGTGATTCTAGGACCACTCCTGTTCTGGGAAAAGGGAAAGTTCTTCTCAAACTCACATCTGGAAAGATTCTAGCCTTGAGTGATGTGCTACATGTGCCTTCAATCAGAGTTAAATTAATCTCTGTAGCACTATTGGAAAAAGTGGGGGTTAAAGTGTCATTCGAGTCTAACAAGATTATAATGACAAAAAATAATGTTTTGTGGGAAAGGGATATTGTGATCAAGGTCTCTTTGTACTTATTATTTCTGAGAATATTAATGAATCGTCTTCTTCTGCTTATATTGTTGATTCATATTATATATGGCATGCTAGATTAGGACATTTGAATTCTTCCTATGTTATGAAATTACAACAACTAGGATTAATTAATATGCATGATAAAGAGAGTAATAAATATGATATATGTGTAGAATCTAAAATAAAAAAGAAAACATGTTTTTTTGTAGATCGTCAAACTAAACTGTTAGGGTTAATTCATACTAATCTAGCTGATTTAAAACAAACTTTCTAAAGGAGGTAAAAATTATTTTGACCTTTATAGATGATTATTCTAGATACACCAAAATATACTTAATAAAACATAAAGATGAAGCCTTGGATGTGTTTTAAACCTATAAAGCAGAAGTAGAAAATCAATTAAATAAGAAAATTAAAAGGATTATATCATATAGAGGTGGTGAATATATTTTATTTACTGACTTTTGTGTTAAAGAAGGTATCATCCATGAGGTAACTCCATCATATTCACCTAAGTCTAATGGAGTAGCTAAGAGAAAGAATAGAACTCTTAAGGAGATGATGAATGCTATGCTTATTAGTTCTAGTGCACCTGATAACCTTTGGGGAGAAGCCTTGCTTACTACGTGTTTTTTACAAAATAGAATAACTCATAAGAAAACTGGTAAAACTCCCTATGAGCTGTGTAGAGGTTATCAACCTAACCTTAAATATCTAAGAGTGTGGGGGTGTCTAGCTAAGATGATGTTATCGATCTTAAGAAAAGGAAAATAGGCTCTAAAACCTCTTAGAAGGAAAAGGCTGACATGATCAATAAGGTCAGAAACACCATAATTATGAGTATTAGTGATAAAGCATTAAGAGAAGTGGTTAATGAAAAGATTGTTACATTGGTGTGGGTGAAACTTAAGTTACCAAATCTTTGGCACTTAAATTTAGTTTAAAGTAACAATTGTGTTTAAGATGACTAAATCAAGAATGATTGTGGAGTGGCTAGTAGACTTGAACAAGATTATGGGCAACTTAAAGAACATTGAGATAAATATTAAGGACAAGGATTAGGCTTTATGTTGGCAACAAGCTATTTTAAAGCCAAAAGAATTTTGATGATGAAGTGCTTAAAGACAAGAAGAAATTGATGTTCATTGAAGAATAAGTTTTTGTAATACTTCTTTTGTAATAGCTCAATAGTTAGAATACATAGATGTACACAAAAATTCAACGTAAAATTATTTTCGAAACTCACTAGAATAATCTATTATCACTTGGGATTATCGATTGTACCAATAAAAACTAAAAATGAAATGATTTGTAGATAATAAATTATCTTCAGAGATAATTGATTATTCTCAAAAATTATCTTTTGCATAAGCTCACAAATAATCGATTACCACTTGGGATAATCGATTATTTCAGGAAAATTATCTTTTAAAATGATTCATAAATAATTGATTATCATTTAGGATAATTGATTATTCGTGACAATTGTGAATTATTGATGTTCTGACCTAATTTCAAATTGAGTCTATAAATACTTCATTTATTAGTCTAAAATTTAGTACACTTTAAGAGGTTACATAAATTAACAAACTATATATATATATATATATAACATAAATATCTAAATAACAAGGAAATATATAAAAATAAGAACATTTTGGTCATTAAAATGTGTTTAATTTTAATTTTCAAAAACTCTTTTAAAACTGTTTTTAAGATATAACTAAATATGATTGCTAAAAGATATCTAGCGGAGAGTAGTCACATGACAAAATATAGTTTTTAAGAAGAATAGAAGAAAAAAATGAAAACAAAATATTCTTCATATATGCAATATCGAAGAATTAAGTTTCTTTAAGATGTTTTAGAAACTTAATTATTCACAACTATGTTAGACTTTATTGGTAAACCAAAAAAGGAAATTCATACTTTAAAGAGACACTTAGTTTTAAAATAATTTTGAAATACGATAAATTTTGAATGAGAAATGAATGAAATTGTTTTAGCAAAAAATCGTTTGGAAAAAGAGAGAGAAGAAAACTGAACGGGTCTTCAAATGGTACGAGAACACATTTTTCTCTTCTCATCTTGGAAGGATCACATGCATGCAAAAAAGGGAAGTCGATGATTTTACTATCTTTGTGAAAATTGTACAATTTCCTCGTCAAAAGCAGGCAGATTTTATCTCATTAGTCACCATCTCATTACAAACAGAAATTAATCACTAACCATTGATATTGTATAATTAACCAAGCTAGGAACAAGAAAAACTCTGCATAATCAAATAAAGCTGAATGAATAGGATAAACCCCAATAATGCAGAAGTAGTTTAAGACTACCGTGCAGGTGTGAAAGAAAAAGAAAAAGAAAAATAAATAAATGTGCAGAAGCATTAGCACGGGGACAGAGAGACATCAATGGTAATGGAATAATAGGGAAGGTGGGCTTGGTCACGGAGTCGATGTCGGTGTTTGTGGCGGACTTGGTCATGGAGTGGGTGGAGGCATTGGAGGAGGTTCAGGTGATGGGGGCTTTTCTAAAGCCCGTACCCCCCAAAACCCCATTTTATGGGTTGAGATTGAATTGGAGCTGGGTTAGCCCCCTAGCCCCCTTTTTTTGTGCGACGACGACGGCAGCATTCGGCCCTTCTCTCAATCACAGTAGTCGACGGCAGCATCAACCTCAAAACTTGCAAGAACTGCAAAACCCAATTCGACCTTTCTCTCAATCACGCTCTTGCTTGTCGATTTCACACTGCCCATTTTGAAGGTACCCACTTCGTTTCTCACCTACTTCATGTTTATTTGTCTCTCTGTGTTTATGAGTGTGAACCAGAAATAGTATCTTGAATGTGTTTGTTGGTGATATATGGTCGAAGTTAGGGTGAAGCACCCGTTTATCCACATGTAAGTTTGTGGCTATGAGAAGTGATTTTGGTGTTTGTAAGATTGAGCCATTGTATAGAAGCAAAGTAGTCTCTTTGAGTCAGCTCAGTGTGAATTTAGTGAAGAATTTTTAGGTTATCGAGTTCGTGCCAAAAGAAATCAAATCGATCCCATCATAAGGAGGGTGAAAGGTTGGATTTTAATAAACTTTTGGGAATCTGAGTAGTGTGGTACTACTAGTGTTGAGTTACATAATACGCACTAAGTCTGCGTCCTCCTAGTGTGGGGCGTTTGTCCTTGAGGTAAAGGACCTTCCACCTCATTTTTGGTTCAGTTTAGATCCCGTGAACAACAAAATTGCTGATGATGAATAAAAATTTACTTTATATAGCTTCAAGACGATGTTTACTGGCAAACCTACAAAAGTCACCTATTTATCCTTCAAGATATAATGCGTATTGGAAAGAAACTTATTCAGTCAATTCCCACTCTTAAAGAAAAGATTGATCTCTATTTTTCTACCTATCATTTATATCTTGTCATTTCTATCTCTCTAATTAACAATCCGGCTAACTGACTAATAGGGACTAGGCCATCTTTAATTGGGATGTGCGAACGTAAAAGATTTTAAAGGTTGGCAACAAATTTAAGTTGCAATACTAAATTTTAATCACAATAATCCTATTTAAATTTAAACTTAAATAATATGTCATCACAGAAAAGGTAGAGGTTCTAAGGTATTGTTAGTAGGATATTGGGTGTACTACTAGAAACTGTTAGAAGATTTTAGACATCTCTCTGTAATTATTACTATAGGGTTAGAGTTCTCTGTATACAGAGGTTGATATACTGTTTCAGAAAAATCAATTGAGTGAGAATCTTCTTTCTTTCAGATAAATAGTTAAGGTTATTTAAATGGGATTCAATCCAGAGAACCTGTTGGGTAACCAAGTGGAATGGGCTATCATGTTACTTTGGAGCATCAATTTCTAATTATTCATTATAAAGTTTCTAGTAAAAGCAAGAAGAGTGAAATTTGGTGTTTGAGTGCAGTTTATTCAGTTCCAAGGGTATTTCATTGGAGTGTAATGTACATATTGCCCCTAAACTAGTTATAAGGTACACTTATACATATTTTCTGTACCAGCTTCAATACAGGACGCCAAAAAGATTGATTTAATCAATCCATGTTCTCTCATTGATGCTTTGATGTGTTGTGAATAGTCATAAGGGTAATGGATCGCAATTCAAAGCCATGATAGTAATGTTGTAGAATTTTTTTTTTAAGAATTATTTTGACCTAGTTTTTCTATAAAACAAGATAAACTCTATGACCCAGTTTTCTTTTTAATCTGAACCAATTAGGTTGGAAACCACTACATATATCCACTGTCAACTTGTCATTTGATTTTATTATCCCCTTTGTTTCTTTTTCTACCACTTTTATTATTATATTTTTTTCATGGTAAAAAGTAAAGTCTATAGGCTAGCCCTGACCCATAGGGCTTTAGGGATATTTGGTCCTGTGGATTTTTTTAATGAATTTTTTTTGGCCCCAACCCACAAGGGCTAGGGTCAAATCTTATAAAATGGGCGGTTTTGACAGGTCTATTTAGGAGGTGCAGGTGGGTTGGTGGTGGTGGATTTGGTCACCGTGGTGGTGGTGGTGGTTTAGGAGGTGGAGGTGAGCTTGGTGGTAGTATTCAATGTAATCTTCAAAACATTTGAAAATCATTAATAAGTAAATTTAATATTAAGAGGAATAGAGAAGAGAGAGAAAAAGCGCATGCGAGAAAGACCATAGGACAGAGAAAAAAAATTACAAATTTTTTTACCACATTACCATAGAGTTAACTCTGTTTTTGTCTATTTAACAAAAAGAACTTGATTGGTATAATTATATCAATGGTTCTTGACTTTTTTTTCTTAGATATTTTTTAATTATTTTTATTTTTATTTTTTAAAATGTTTTAAAAAAAATAATTTATCAAGCTAAAATCGTGACACTTAACTATGACAATGTGATATGACCATGATATTATCATATGTCACTGTCATGTCATATGTCACTGTCACATTCTTTGTCATTATCTTAATTTCACTTTGATTTCGTATTTTTATTTTGTTCCAATTAAGTTTTTTTTTTAAATTAAACAATTTTTGTTCATCTCCAAATTAAAACAAAATTTTATTTTTATATAAATATTATAAAAATATTTTTATTGAAATTGATATTTTTAATAAATCTTTTTAACAAAATTAACTTTATTTAGAATTATATTTTATCTAAAATTATTTTAAAGTTATTAATAGAAAATAGGTTTAATCATTTCAGAGGTTTCTATCTGTGCAGATTTGTGTCAATTAGGTCCTCATATTTTGAAATAGCTATATTAAATCCCTTTTTATATAAAATTGAATCAATAATGTCCATGCCGTTAAATGTTTTGGACGACGTTAAATATTTTGCCTTGCGTGAGCTACCATTTAATAACACGTGACACAATAAATCTCGTTGCGTGGAAACCTTCTCCCCTTCCTCTTCCTCACCAACTCCAACCTCACCTTCTCCACTCCCTGAAAACCTTTTTCTTACCCTCCCACACCCACCTCTTCAACATCTATATCCAAGCCCATCCCCCAATCCAACCGTCCAGCGCACTTCCCATGCCTCCCCATCTCTCATCATTGCCACTCGTCGTCTCATCGCTACTCCACTCCTTGGTCATCGGTAAAAGATATGTCGGTAAATAAAATTTACTGACGGATATATATTCGTCAGTAAAAATTTGTCGATAATATTAATAATTATTGTAGTAAGTGGAGGAAGAAGAGGAATTTATTGTCCAACCAGAAGCCCAAGAACAACATGGTAGTATTATTGTGCCTGAAACACTTATGGAATCTTCACCTACAGTAGAACAACCTGTGGAACATGCCGTATAGAAGTCAAACCGGAGCCCATACCACAAGTCCAACCGATAGCTGGTGCAAGTGCAACAATGTAGCTGGTGGAGCCCAACCTGGTGTAGCAGAATCGTCCACTACAGCAGGAGTAATAAAATCTTTTGACATAGAATCAGCCACTGCAGCAGGAGTAGCAGAATCATCTACTACAACAAGAGTAGCAAATGTCGACAAAACCATGAAAGATAAGAACTTTTTCGAAACTATATCACTGGATTTACTTCATTAACTTTCGGATTTATATTCGAAACTTCGGTTAATAGCATACTAAAAGGGGCCTAGATTAATACAATAGTTGGTACTGTTCTAGTACCAATAAACGAATTTTTAATATATAAGCTATTACATCGTAACATTATAAGAGAAACGGGTATGAGAAGATTAATAACTACAGTGATAACATCAACATGTGGATCTTTTCTAGATGCCTTAACTTCTATGATATACTTCAATGCTTTTCGTCATTTGGAATTTGGAGCAAGAATATCCGTTATTGCACTGAGTATAGTCTTTCTCTTAATTGTAGGAAGTTCGGAAACAACATTTAAAAGATATCTAGGAGGTTTGAGGAATGGTTTCGTACTTATAGTAGGGATTGGTATAGCAATGTTAATTAGTTTTTTTCTTAATAAATATTTTGCCAAACTTAAGTGACATACACATTACCGAAGGCTTTTGGCCTTCGGTAAATCCGTCGGTAAGTGACATACACATTATCGACGGATTTACCAAAGACTTTTGACCGTCAATAAAAAAATAACGATCTGTCGGTAATGAAAATTTACTAACGAATATATATCTGGTTGTAAAAATATGTCGATAATATTAATAATTTTTGTAGTAAGGGAAGGAATTTGTTGTCCAACCAAAAGCCCAAGAACAACATGGTAGTATTATTGTGCATGAAACACTTCGGGAATCTTCACCTACAGTAGCAGAACCTACGGAACATACCATAGTGGAGGTCGAACCGGAGCCCATACCACAAGTCCAACCGGTAGCTGGTGCAAGTGCAACAATGTTAGTTAATGGAGCCAACCTGGTGCAACAGAATCGGCCACTGCAGTAGGAGTAGCAGAATCTTTTGACATAGAATCGTCCACTCCAGCAGGGGTAGCAGAATCGACCACTGCAACAGGATTAGCAGAACGTCGACAAAACCATGTAAACAAGAACTTTTGAAAACTATATCACTGGATTTACTTCATTAACTTTCGGATTTATATCCGAAACTTAGGTTGATAGCATACTAAAAGGGGCCTAGATTAATACAATAGCTGGTACTGTTCTAGTACCAATAAACGAATTTTTATTATATAAGCTATTACATCGTAACATTATAAGAGAAACGGGTATGAGAAGATTAATAACTACAGTGATAAGATCAACATGTGGATTTTTTTCTAGATGCCTTAACTTCTATGATATACTTCAATGCTTTTCGTCATTTGGAATTTGGAGCAAGAATATCCGTTATTGCACTGAGTATAGTCTTTCTCTTAATTGTGGGAAGTTCGGAAACAACATTTAAAAGATATCTAGGAGGTTTGAGGAATGGTTTCGTCCTTATAGTAGGGATTGTTATAGCAATGTTAATTAATTTTTTTCTTAATAAATATTTTGCAAAACTTAAGTGACATACACATTACCGAAGGCCAAAAGCCTTCGGTAAATCCGTCGGTAAGTGACATACAAAAGCCTTCGGTAAATCCTTCGGTAAGTAACTTACACCTTATCGACGGATTTACCAAAGACTTTTGGCCGTCGATAAAAAAATAAAGATTTGTCGGTAAATCTATGGCATGTTATGCAGGTTGTGCCACCACAGGTGAAGATTTCAGAAGTGTTCCAAGCACAATAATACTACCATGTTGTTCTTGGGCTTCTGGTTGGATACCAAATTCCTCTCCTTCCTACACTTACTACAAAAATTAATACTTTCGACAGATTTTTACCGACGGATATATATCCATCCGTAAAATTTTATTACCAACGGATCTTTATTTTTTTTTACAAACGGCCAAAAGTTTTTGGTAAATTCGTTGGTAATGTGTATGTCACTTACCAACGGATTTACTGAAGGCTTTTGGCCTTTGGTAATGTGTGTGTCACTTAAGTGTTGTAAAATATTTATTAAGAAAAAAGCTAATTAACATTGTTATCCCAATCCCTATTTTAAGTACGAAATCATTCCTAAAACTTCCTAGACATCTTTGAAATGTCGTTTTCGAATTTTCTACAATTAAGAGAAGGACTATACTCAGTGCAATGACGAATATTCTTGCTCAAAATTCCAAATGACGAAAAGCAGTGAAGTATATTATTGCAGTAAGGCACCTAGAAAAAATCAACATATTGATGCTATTACTATAGTTATTAATCTTCTTATACCCATTTCTCTTAAAATGTTACGATGTAATAACTTATATATTAAAAATTCATTTATTGGTACTAGAACAGTACCAGTTATTGTATTAATTCAAACCCCTTTTAGTATGCTATCAACCGAAATTTCGGATATAAATTCGAAAGTTAATAAAGTAAATTCAGTGATATAGTTTCGAAAAAGTTCTTGTCTTACATGGTTTTGCCGACGTTCTGCTAGTCCTGCTGTAGTGGTCGATTCTGCTACTCCTGCTGTAGTGGCTAATTCTATGTCCAGAGATTCTACTACTCCTGTTGTAGTGGCCGATTCTGCTGGACCAGGTTGGGCTCCACCAAGTAACATAGTTGCACTTGCACTAGCTACCGGTTGGACTTGTGGTATGGGCTCCGGTTCAACTTCCACTACGGTATGTTCTGTAGGTTGTGCTACTGTAGGTGAAGATGTGTTCCAGGAACAATAATACTACCATGTTCTTGGGCTTCTGGTTGGACAACAAATTCCTTCATTTACTACAAAAATTATTAATATTACCAACGAATATATATCCATTAGTAAATTTTCATTACCGACGAATCTGTATTTTTTTACTGACGGTCAAAAGCTTTTGATAAATTCGTCGGTAATGTGTATGCCACTTATCGACGGATTTACCGATGGCTTTTGGCCTTCGGTAATGTGTATGTCACTTAAGTTTTGCAAAATATTTATTAAGAAAAAGCTAATTAACATTGTTATCCCAATCTCTACTATAAGTACGAAACCATTCTTGAAACCTCCTTGATATCTTTTAAATGTCGTTTCCGAATTTCCTACAAATAAAAGAAGGACTATACTCAGTGCATTAACAGATATTTTTGCTCCAAGTTCCAATTGACGAAAAGCAATGAAATATATAATAGAAGTTAAAGAACCTAGAAAAAATCCACATGTTGATGTTATTACTGTAGTTATTAATCTTCTCAGACCCGTGTCTCTTACAATGTTACGATGTAGTAGCTTATATATTAAAAATTTGTTTATTGGTACTAGAACAGTACCAATTATTGTATTAATCCAGGCATCCACAACCCCTTCAACCTCTACTTCGCCCTACTCTCCCAACACTACATCCCCTCTACAAAGTATAATTATTATTTTCAAAATCAAATTGACCTAAAATTTATGAATGATCAGAGACAAAAACATATTTGACTCAAACTAAACATGCTTAAAAAAATATCCCAATTTAAACTAAACATGCTTGGACTCCACTCAACCTCAAGATATGCATCCACTTATAGAGGAAGAAAGAAAAAACAAGATGAAAATGAGAAGGCTCAAGAGAGAATATCATAGCTAGCATAGTATAGTGTGTTGGTGTGGCTACTCTGGAGACAGGAAGATCATACCAACTTATTTGGCTTTATGTTTGTATGTTTGTGTTCTATAAATTCCTCTTCAGTCTTCTTCTCTTTCACGTAATTTCTAGAAAGCCAAAGAAAGAAAGATAAGAAAAAGTTTGAAACATTTTTTTATCTTACCCTGATCCCGAATTTGTTCGGTTTCTTCTTTCTGACAATGTTGGAACTTCAACATTATCGGTTCTGCAACTGACACTTTCAGCAAAGGCAACACCTTCTAACATTTTGGTGTTACTTGGTCGCTTCTTACCAACATGGCTTCTTACACGCACTATGCCAAGAAAAGCTTTTTATACCTGTTAAAAATGATTTGTTTATACCTGTGTTTGAGCGGGTATAGAAGTGAGGGGTATAGAAGTATTTTTGTTTTCTATACCGGTCAGAGAGTAGGCATAAAAGAATGGTTTTTACACCTAATGTTCGTAGAACAGGTATGGAAAATCTCACATAAAAAGACTTACTTTTATACCTATCAAAATTAAAAATAGGTATAAAAAATGAGACTTTTTTAATATTGTTCGTCTTTGTTCCACTGGTCTTTGTACCTCAACCACGGAAATCTTAGCGAGGTTGTGGAACTTCACAAATCCGCGCAAGGTTGCGGTACAGAACGGGACTCAGAACGTCGCCATCTTCGTCAGCCTTGCCATGGATTCGGCGCTGCACACCGAGACAAGAGTTCTTTCTTCTTCGTTTTCGAATTCGCCGCCACCGTTAGTTGGCTGATGTAAGAGAGGAGCGAGGCTAGGGCTGAGGTCACCCTCGTGGACGCGGGAGATGTTGCCAATCGAGGCGAGGTGGCTACAATGGATACTGAAACGAAGGATAAGAGAGGAGAACGAAGGACTAAGAATGAGAAGAGAAAGAAATTGCATAATACAAAAGAGAAAATATTGATAAGAAAAAATTCATACCGGTTAATATTAACCGGTGTAAAACAATAATCTACACCGGTATTAGGTTAACAGGGATAAAAATTAAAAACAAAATCATACCTATTTGAATAATAATTTGTATAAAATATTTGTATTTTTACTATAATGCCACCGTACTATTTTTATACCTATTTTTATTATAATCAGTGTAAAAAAGTTTTTTATATTTACAAAACTGCCACCACACTATTTTTTATAGCTGATAAATTTTAACAGGTATAAAAAATAGCTATAAAAAGTATATTTTTCACTAATGACGTGGTTATGAAGAATAAAAAAACTCGAATAACATTGACAAAACTGCTGCATTGCACAAAGTAGCAGATGATAGAGAAAATAGAGTTTACGTCATTTCTACGTATTTAACAAAAGGGACGATGTTGACGCAAAATTTAATAAATAAGGACCAATTTGAAACACTTTTAAAATAAGAGACTGAATTGAAATTATTCAGCAGAACTAGGGACAAAATAGGTTATTAAATCTATATTTAACTTTCTATGTTTTTATTAAATAATCCAAAGAAAGTTTTTTTAAATTTAAAATCATTTAACTCCATGTAATGACCTTTTTATGTGCCACGTGGTTATTAAATGCTACCTCACCATGACACCAAGCAACACATTTAACATCATCCACAAGGCATTATTGACTCAATTTTACATAAAAAAAACCAATTGAGCTCTTCTAGAATACGAGGACCTAATTGACACGAATATGCACAAATAGGAACCTCCGAAATGATTAAACCTTTTTTTATTACGTCAGTATATTAACTTTTTTTTTAACAATTTATATTTTTGTTTGTAAAATTTAATATTTATATATTCTTTAATTTTAATTTTTATGTTATGTTTTAATGTTAAATAAAAATTAATATATTTTCTGAGTATATTTTTATTTTTTTTATTTGTTTGTTAATTTTTTTGAATTTTTTTTAATTTTAAAATTTTTATATATTATTTATTATGTATATAATTTTATTTAATTTTTTTATTTTTGTTTTTGAATTTGTAATTTTTATTACATTAATGATTTAATTACATAATAATTATTAATCGTAAATTTTATTTTCTTACATATTATTTATTTTCTTAATTTATTTTATAATTTCTAATGTTTTTGTTATAATTTGTAATTATTTAAGTAATTTTTTTGTTATTTTATTTATTTCCTTATTATTTTGTTATTAATTCTTTATTTTTCGAATATTTATTATTTGTTTCAATATTTATTATTTTATAATTATTTTTTTTGTATATAATTAATTAATAATATAATTGGTTAATAATACAATTGGTTAATAAAAATGGTTAAAACTAGAGGTGCATCATCTTATCATGTTGAGGCTTCATCTTCTCGTGGTGAGCCATCATCTTCATCACATGATGAAAGGAGACGACCTACGACATCTGCTCGTAGAAAACGTGTAGAAGAATATTGCGTGGACGTTATTGATAAGCATGATCATGAGAAGTAGGAAGAGTTTATACATCAAGGACATGGTGAGGATGATTATGTTGAGTAGGAGGACGTTCAGCAGCAGGACAACTCTAGTGAGGAAGAATATGAAGATGAAGATGAAGATGAAGATGGTGGATTCCCAGGAGTTCCACATGACACCTCCTTACTTACCCATTATACCCAACATGATGCATTTGCCATATGGCAAGGTCGAGTTAGTCATCAACCTAAATGTTAATTGCTCATTAATTGTTAATTTACTTTTGTTATATAATTTTGTGTTTTTATGTAGGATCGAAGGGGGATCAAGGTGATCTTACCACAGTGTTTTTCAGGTGATCAACCCAAAACTTGACCAAGTTGGTCACCTCAGTAAGAATGACTTCTTCCCCACTTCTTGGGGTCACCATACATTACCTCCCACCCTCTACCACCACTGAATCACCAAAAGGAACTAAATAGAACTGAACTTGTGCCTTAATCTAACTGTTTTTGCCAATGATCACCAGGACACCATAGCTGACTACTTACGTTGAGCTTTCTGTACAAAACACTCACTTCTCTCGCGTAATCGTTTACCAGACCCCGTAAATGGTTACCACAGTGTTTTTCCAGGTGATCAGCGCAAAACTTGTTCAAGTTGTTTACCTTAGTAAGAATGGCTTCTTCTCCACTTCTTGGGGTCACCAAACATCACCTCTCATCCTCTACCACCACTGAATCACCAAAAGGAACTAAATAGAACTGAACTTGTGCCTGAAACTAACAGTTTTTGCAAATGATCACCCAGGTCACCATAGTTGACCACTTCAATTGAGCTTTCTGTACAAAACATTCTCGCATAATCGTTTACCAAGCCCCCATAAACAATTACCATAGTGTTTTTCCATGTGATCAACCCAAAACTTGTCCAAGTTGTTCACCTCAGTAAGAATGACTCCTTCCCCACTTCTTGGGGTCATCATACATCACCTCCCACCCTCTACCACCACTGAATCACCAAAAGGAACTAAATAGAACTGAACTTATATCTGAAACTAACAATTGTTGCCAATGATGACCCAGGTCACCACAGTTGACCACTTCAATTGAGCTTTCAGTACAAAACACTGATTTCTCTCGCCTAATCGTTTACCAGGCCCCTGTAAACGATTACCACGGTGTTTTCCAAGTGATCAACCCAAAACATGTTCAAGTTGGTCACCTCAGTAAGAATGGCTTCTTCCCCACTTCTTGGGATCACCAAACATCACCCCCCATCCTCTACCACCACTGAAACACCAAAAGGAACAAAATAGAAGTGACCTTGTGCCTTAATCTAACAGTTTTTGCAATGATCACCCAGGTCACCACAATTGACTACTTCACTAGAGCTTTCTGCATAAAACACTGATTTCTCTCGCGTAATCATTTAACAGGCCCCCGTAAACAATTACCACAGTGTTTTTCCTGGTGAGCAACACAAAACTTGTCCAAGTTGGTCACCTTAGTAAGAATGGCTTCTTCCCCACTTCTTGGGGTCACCATACATCACCTCTCACCCTCTACCACCACTTAATCACCAAAAGGAACTAAATAGAAGTGAACTTGTGCCTTAATCTAACAGTTTTTGCCAATGATCACCCATGTCACCACAGCTGACTAATTCAGTTGAGCTTTCTGTACAAAACACTGATTTCTCTCGCGTAATCGTTTACCAGGCTTTTGTAAACGATTACCACAGTCTTTTTCTAGGTGATCAACCCAAAACTTGTCCAAGTTGGTCACCTCAGTAAGAATGGCTTTTTCCCCACTTCTTGGGGTCACCAAACATCACCCCCTACCCTCTACCACCACTGAAACACCAAAAGGAAATAAATAGAACTGAACTTGTGCCTGAAACTAACAGTTTTTGCCAATGATCATCCAGGTCACCACAGCTGACCGCTTCAGTTGAGCTTTCTGTACAAAACACTGATTTCTCTCGCGTAATCATTTATCAGGCCCTCGTAAACGATTACCACAGTGTTTTCCAGGTGATCAACCCAAAACTTGTCCAAGTTGGTCACCTCAATAAGAATGGCTTCTTCCCCACTTCTTGGGGTCACCAAACATCACACCCCCACGCTTTACCACCACTGAAACACCAAAAGGAACAAAATAGAAGTGAACTTGTGCCTTAATCTAACAGTTTTTACAACGATCACCCAGGTCACCACAATTGACTGCTTTAGTAGAGCTTTCTGCACAAAACACTGATTTCTCTCGTGTAATCGTTTACTAGGCCCCCGTAAACGATTACCATAGTGTTTTTCCAGGTGATAAACCCAAAACTTGTCCAAGTTGTTCACCTCAGTAAGAATGGCTTCTTCCCCACTTCTTGGGGTCACCATACATCACCTCCCACCCTCTACCACCACTTAATCACCAAAAGGAACTAAATAGAAGTGAACTTTAGCCTTAATCTAACAGTTTTTGCCAATGATCACCCAGGTCACCACAGATGACTACTTCAGTAGAGCTTTCTGTACAAAACAGTGATTTCTATCGCGTAATCGTTTACCAAGCCCCCGTAAACGATTACCATAGTGTTTTTTCAGGACGAGGACTGAACAATTGCCTAACTTGGTGCCCTCACCAGGAATGATTATTTACCCACATCATGGGGTCACTAAACACCACTTCTCACCATCTATTTACACTTAAACACCACAATCAACTTAACAACACTACAATTATGATACAAAGTAACACGTAAGCGATTACCACAATGATTTTTTAACCAAAACTTCTGCAACTTCAAAATTTCAAAAACAAAGTTTCATTCATCCATCACAATACGCCCAATTTATTCATTAACATCCCAAACAAAGCCACAAATGATAATAAGAATGCAATTCAAAATAAAAATATGTAACGTAACCAAATATTCAAATTTTATAATTCAACTAAATTGGATACATTACACTTTGTTTTGTTCATCCATGTACAATGATAATTTACTTTCCTTTAATCAACTCAATACACATATAACTCATTTTTAATTCTAAGCACTACAGTTCCAGTGTATGGAGTCCTAAGTGATCTGCGAGGCACACTTTCTCCACCGTGATCTTTATTTTGTCGTCTTGCCTTCTCTTCAGCCAACTGTGCCTCCAAACCAGCAACCCTCCTTTTAAGTTCTTCAATTAGAAATTCTTGGTCCTCTAAGGCACGCATAACACTTTCTCTTCGTTTTCTTTTTTGTATCTTCTTTGGTGTTGGTTGGGCATCCTTTTTTGATGGTGTTGGTCTGTATTCCTTCTTATCCTTGGTTGAAGCACCAACATAAACATCATCAAGAACCTGAAATTTAACCATATATATCATACTATACAAGTTTTGTCAATATACCAAAACATCAAAAACTCAAACAACAAATCACATACCACTCCCGTCTCCATAACCCCTTTTACGAACTTGTCTCCCACATTTATATTGATCCAATGCAATATTCTCGAAAATTTGTCAATTGGACCTTCCAGTGGAATGAAATGCTCAAAAACCCATATCTAAAAAAAATAAATCATCTTAACATTTAGTAAAATAGCAAATGCCCACAATAAACAAACAATTTACATTTTAAATCAATAAATAATAATTACCTGCAACATGTAAACACAACCATCCACTTAAACATTCGTTGTACCTTTGCCTTTCTTCAAGGATTCTGAAGCTTTGCACAAATTATGTAACAAAAAACGATAAACTAGACTACCCCAACAATAACTACCCAAACCACTTAAATTGTCAACAATATTAAACATTACGGGAAACACTTTTCTGCTACGTTTTGGAAATAAAATCTCACATATCCCTACCAGTATGTAAAGGCTATAAAAATGAGAACAAGGTATCACTTTCTTGTGTTTTCACATTAATAATTTGTATATCAAATTCAAATCTTTTGTTCCTTTGCCTATGTATTTCACACATTTACTACTTCTCATTTCCTCCTTTAAGTTAATATTTTCACCATCTGTACTCAAACCCAATCCTAAATAAAAATCAATTTCATTTATATTCAAAACTTTATTTTCAACTAAAAAATCACTACTCGAATAGTCCCACTAAACCAATAACTCACTCAATATATTCCTACCTAGTTTAACATTAACACCCAAATCTAAAAACCACACAAATGGAGTCTTCGCAATCACTGACCGATGCTCGTCTGTCAAGCGTTCGTTCAAACTACATATATACTTTGTCGAAAATGAGTGACGAACGATCAACTGCATCAACCAAAACAAAATAACCAAAACAACTAAACCCAATAACCAAAACAACACAATCCCAAACCCAAACCCAAACCCAAAACGCATCGAAGGAAATGGAAGGAGAAAGCATTTACCTTCATCGTTGGACCATGCTCACCGGACGTTTCCATTTCGCACTACAACCTCCACGAAAAACACCAACTTGACGAAAATGGAGGGAGACACAGAGAACCAACAACCAGAACGCAAAATGAAGACCTAGGGACACCAATCGTTGATTTCCAATGAAACAGACCAGGGGTATTTTTGGAAGCTCACTTAAAACAAACCCTATGTAGTTCGAACTCCACGTTTTCAAAAAATTAAAAATTTCAAATTCCTCCAATCCAAATGTGACGCGTGGCGTTGTCAAAACAGTGTTAAAAAAATGTTGTTAAAGTATCGGGTCCTTTTCCAAACACAAACATATGAAAGCACATGTTC
Organism: Vigna reflexopilosa; assembly: GCA_027742785.1. NCBI lineage: Eukaryota > Viridiplantae > Streptophyta > Magnoliopsida > Fabales > Fabaceae > Vigna > Vigna reflexopilosa. The sequence goes on from CM050919.1 coordinate 30,072,894, forward strand.
TTGTTCTATAGCTTTGAACTTTCATCTTCCAAGACTTAACTGTTTCTACAACCCCTAAGTCCACCATGGAAGCTCCTTCAGCTCCATCAACTTGTCCCTGTCACCTCGTGGCCATGCCCTACCTGCAAGGGGCCACATCAACCCCCTTATGAACTTCTACAAGTTACTTCTCTCCAACAACACTGGAATCTTCATAACCTTCGTGGTCACCGAGGAATGACTCGCCCTCATCGCCTCCGACCCAAAACCCGACAGCGTCGAACTCCGTTCAATCCCCAATGTGGTACCATCCGAACTCACTCGCGCAAACGACCACCTCGGCTTCTTGGAACCTGTCATGACCAAAATGGAAGCCCCCTTTGAGGATTTGCTCCGCTGCCTTCAGCCGCCGCCAACGACCATCGTAGCTGACACCCTTTTGTATTAGGCGGTGGTGGTTGGAATCCGAAGGAATATTCCGGTGGCGTCGTTTTGGACCATGTCCGCGTCTATGTTCTTTGTGCTCTACCACTGTCACCTTCTAGATCAGAATGGACATTACCCTGTCAATTTGTCAGGTAATCAACGTCACAAATTATTTATCTTCAACTCATTAAGTTTGATTATTATAAATTTTGTATTAGTTTGAAATTGTGCTTTTAAATATGTGGTTTTCGTTTTTATTTTTTTAAAAAATGTTACTTTTGTCACAACATATTTTACTCTACTCTTTTTATCCGGATGATATATTTAAATTTTAATTTTTCGGTCGTTATTTTCTTCCATAATCTTAAATAGGTTTCCTACTTCTTCGATGTCTCAATTGAGTCATTATTTTTTAAAATCTGTAACAATTAGATCATTGCCGTTAAATTGGGCCTAACAGTGTTAATGGAAGGTTGATGTGGCATGGTGATGTATGTTTTTAATCACTTTCACAGTACCATATTTAGATAATTTATTCTTTCCTTCTTTGAGTTTCTTTTTCGTAAATGGACCCACCTTTGAAGGGTCATTTCTCTTTTGGTTGGTCTACTGCAAGTTTTTGACTTAAGGGAGGACTTTCCTGTTCCTATTCCTCCTGGTTCAACTTGCGACGCAGGAAGAAATTTCTCCTTCCTTCTTCTTTGGGTCTGGGTTTCGCGGGAGGGAGGTGAGCTCTGACGGCAACGGCGTTGCGCTGGCGCTACGATGACGTGACGCTGACACGTGTTCCCTTCTCATTTCGTAGTGAGTGTTGTAGCGACGAGATTGATTTTCTGGCGACAAGGGTTTTGATTTAGGTTTCTTGAATCTTCTTTGTAGATTTTTGATTTCGTGATTTGGGCTAGGGTTTTAATTTGGGTTTCTTTGTTCTTGTAATTTGATCTTGCATTTGGTGGTAGGTTTTCAAATTGAGATTTGGGTGTTCTTAGTGGTGGTTGATGGTGGTGGTGTCAATGGAGACGTTGGTGGGTGCGGCCATGGGTCACGGTGACTGGGGATGGCAGCGACACCTCTAAAGAAGAAAAGAAAAAACTGATCTTGTTTGAACCAACATCACAAGAAGCCGAGCGGAAGGTAGAAGCACCATTGAGAACAATCTCCAAGTCACCAGAAACACATTTTTAACCAGCAAGGATGTCAACTCAGCCTGCATAAATTGTGATGCATACTTCGCGATTGTATCAATGTTAGCTGTGAATGAACCCTAATTTTTCAAATTGAATCTCCAATCTATGTAATTGATTTCCAATTTCCATGAACCCCTACAATTTTATAACGAAGTTTTCCCAATCTCAATCCCTAATTGGAATAATTTAAATCCCTAATTCATTCTCAATATTTCATTCATTCTTTCCAATTTCTTTTTTTTTAAAAAAATAAAATATCCACATCAGAATCACATACATCAAGTAATACAGTCCACCTCAATTAAAACATAGTCCACTATGCCATGTCAACAAAAGACTAATGTCGTTGGGTGTCCAATTTAACGACAATGATCTAATTGTTACAATTTTCACAAAATAAGGACTCAATTAACACACCAAACAAGTATAACACCTATTTGAGATTCTTGGCGAAAATGGAGACCTACCTAAACATTAAACCTACTTTTTAAATGCTTTCCTTTTACAAAGAGAAATGTACTTATTTTAGGTAGGATCCAATGTGCTTTAAAAAAATACGAGGAGGAAGTCATTAACTTTTAAAGTGAGAGACGATAATCAAAATTCGAAACTTTTTAAGAAAACATGTTAATCTTAAATAATTTGCCAGTAATTTATAAATTTGCGGACATTGAATCAATACCGTTAGAGACGAAAGTGAAATAAACGAAAGATCAAAACAAGAAAAAAAAAACCTAGAAATTTGATGTTATATTATATTATAAAGACTACAAGTTATATCTTATTAATGCTTATGACTTTACATTAATATTTATCTTATTAATGTAATGTGTATTTTCAAAGTACATAATGTTCAGGATTATTTAATCATATTCTCATTCTTTTTTAAAGTTTATTGTATTTAGCATAAATAGTCATTATAATGTATAATTATACATCAGTTGATATAATTTACAGAAAAAATACGAACTTCTAAGACTATCCCTACTCGTCCTGGTTTCTGCTTCAAAAGATTATTTGAAATTCACGAAATTCCATATCTGATATGTGGAAACATTGAATTTACGGATTTCTTTTGTTTAACTGATGCATACCAGAAAATGGTGGGAAGCGTGTGGATTATATTCCTGGGATTTCCACAATGCGCCTAGCAGATTTTCCGCTAAACGATGAAAGTTGTAGAAGTACACAAATGATGCAGTTGTGCCTAAAAGGTTTCAAATGGGTTTCCAGAGCACAATATCTTTTATGCGCTTCCATTTACGAGCCCGAACCTGAAGCCATCGATGTCCTAAAAGAATAGCTGCCCTTTCCCGTATACACTATTGGTCCTGCCATACCTTATTTTAGCCTTCAAAACACTCCCACTTTGAGCACTAACAACGGGACTAGCCATGGCTACATGGAGTGGCTAGATGCACAACCTGTTGGTTTTGTTCTTTACATCTCACAAGGGAGCCATTTCTCGGTTTCAAGGGCTCAAATTGATGAGATTGCATTTGCTTTGCGGGAAAGTGGCATTCTGTTATTGTGGATTGTTAAGAAGTGGATTTTAAGTCTGAATACGTCGACTCTGATATTATATTAAGAAGTGAACTTTAAACTTAATTCAACTTCATAAAATTAAGATTTACATTCACTTATATACTATAAAATGGTTTTATCTTTAGTCGATGTGAGACTTCCAACGTAGGTAACTCGAGGTGAGGCTTCAAGGTTGAAACAGATGTGTGGGGACAGTGGATTAGTGGGACATGGTGTGACCAATTGAGAGTGTTGTGTCATCTTGTATTGGAGGGTTTTGGTCTCATTGTGGCTGGAATTCCACAAAGGTGTGCTTGCTGGGGTTCCGTTTTTGACCTTTCCAATAATTATGGACCAACCATTGGACAGTAAGATGATAATTGAGGATTGGAAAGTTGGTTGGAGGATGAAGGAAGACGTCAATGTGAATGGTTTGGTGGAAAAGGGTGAAATTGTATCGCTACTGCAAAAGTTTATGGATTTGGACACAGCTTGGAAGGAGAATCAGGGAAAGATCCAAAACTCTTCAGCGGATATGTCTTCGTGCAATTACAAATGGTGGCTCAGCCGTTACTCATTTAGATGCCTTTCGTAGAGATTTAATGCATATAAACAAAATAATGCAGTAAACACGTGGTAGATCATTTAGGCACTTGTTTTCAATTTCAACTATGTTTGTTTAGTAACATTTTTCTATTTAAATTTCACATTATAATTATTGGTGTTATTTTCAAAAGATACAGTACTAGTATCTCTATTTCTTTTATTTGAAATAAATTAGTTTGTTATCAATCTAGTATTAATATTTTTTTAACATTATAATGTTACACCATTATGAAAATTTGGAATTGATTAGATTAACATACCTAAATATAATCTCATATATATATATATATATATATATATATATATATATATATATATAAGCAAAACACATCTAAACATCAGTAAATAAAATCAGTGTTCAATTAAAGCATAATATACAAAATGATATTATTAAATACAAGGTATTTTCGATTTTATTATTGATTGGATCTAAGATTTTATGGATATTTTTAATAATATATTTCTTTCCTCATCGTATTTTTTTTCATTATAAGATTCTAATCTCCAATGTTGATTAAAGATTGAATGTAGTTACTCAATCCAAGTTATGTATTTTTTTTTACTCTTAATATTAAAAGAATTTTAATTTTAAAGTAAAATTCAAATAAAATTACACTATAATATTAATGCAAATAAATTTAATATTTCAAAAAAGCAAATTAAAAGAACTGTGCTAAAATATGAATTTAAAAAGGATTAATTAATTTTTAAAAAATAAGTTCAACTTCATTAGTCTAAATACAAAAATAAATACATAAAAATAAATTCTAAGTAATTATTCCATAATTAATAGTCATTCCACTAATAACTTTATTTTATTAGTTTGATTTAAAAAAAAAAATTCAAATACAATTCAATAGTAATTATTAAATGTCCAAAAAAAATACTATAATTTCCGTATCTTCTTCTTCAGCAAATCAGTAACTAAATGGAACCCTCCATCTATCAGACCTGCCTTCTCCTTATTGGGGTAAAGAATATTCCCCCCAATCTTGTTTACCATAGCCAATCTATGCCGAACGTCTTTAATATCATTATTATTAGGGTGAATACTATCCCTCGACTGGTTTAGCATACCCAAACTTTGCCGAACATCTTTAATATCATCAACAATAGACGATTCGTGAACCGAAGTCGGTGAGATTAACTCTCGTGTCAGCTCGCCCAATGACTCCGACACTTTAAGAACGATGTAAGACAAAAAATTCGGCAAATAGTTATCAGCTGTTATGGTGGAATCGGTAAAACTCAGTAGATCAGTCGAAATTTTATTGCAAACTTTCTCGACTGCGGAGACACCCGCAGCATCATGTATCCCTGAAAAGATGTAACTGCAGAGTCTCATTTCATTGGGAAACAGTATCTTCCCAACAGCCTTCCACGTTTTTGACCACTTTTCAACGTCCTTGTTGGGCGTTTGAAATTGCAACCCAAGTGGCCGTAGACACTGTTCTACAAACGCTTTTCGCGATTTGCTGTAAATGTCGATGCATTCGTCCATGAAACCTGCATCCACCATCAGCTTCACGTTTTCCTTAAGGCGCCTCATAATTCCCAATGGAAGTACATCCATCACCAAGTTGTCGTTAGGATCTGATACTTCTTTCGAGTCAAACACGGCTTTAATGTAGTTTTCGACGTGGCTACCAACTATGGGAAAAAGCCTCTGATTCTCCTCCTCAAGCTCTTTTATACAATTCATGAATTTTTGTTGAATGATAAGACCAGCATTTTCCGGATGTGAATCGCTTTGAGTGAGTAGATGGTCTCGAAATCTAAGATCCTCATCTTCTGGTGAACTACCTAGAGTACTATCAACATCAAAATTAGCTTGTTGTGCATCACTCTCTGTGTCATGAACTTCAATGATTAAGAATTGATTTTCTTCCTCGGGCTGAAGATTCTCCTCTGGTGTGTCACTCGGATAGTCACGAAGCTGGAGGAGGGAATAAGTGAAACCTGCTCCAACAATGACTAACCACAATCTGATCTTCATGAGTTGTATTGTCAGAGCTCCGCAGAAGAAATAGAGTAGATCAATTTGGAACCCAAATTGTTGAATAAAACAAACATGATGAATATGCATTGTCTGCCACCACCCAAAAAGCACCACCCACTCACTGAATATCTTCCGTAAAATGCTCCAAGCCACAAAGTATGTTTCTTGTTTTCTTTCTTCCCTCATTTATTATAAATGAAGGCAAACCAAGCAGCAAAGGAGCAACGAACAGAAAGAAGAAAAGCCACCAAATTGAGAAGTGAAGCCACGGTTGAGTGAGAGAGAAAAATAGAGAGAATCTATTTTGTGAGTGTGTGATACAGGGAGAGTCTTGTATACCATCCGAGAGGGTGAGATTTATTGAGTGATCCTCAGAGAGTGAGAGAAACACTGTAATCCTACTTTCATAGTGGAGATATTTTTCTGGACTAGGTCCCGTGGTTTTTTCCGAGAGGATTTTCCACGTTAAAATTTCGGTGTTATTTTTCCCTACGCCTACACTTTCATTTATACTTCTATTTTTTACGCTTCCGCATAGTACCCATTTTGGGGTTCACAGAGGAGGGAACAAGTACCGCTGTTTCCCAACAGTGGTATCAGAGCTACCGGTTCGAAAAGTCACGGTCCTGTGAAACTCAAGATGGAAGGAGACATGTTCAAGTTAACTGCGGATAATTACTCCTACTGGAAGCCGATGATGGAAGACCATCTATACTGCAAGGATTTGTATGAACCGATCACAAATCCGGAAATTCCAGAAGGGAAGGCCGAAAAAGATTGGGAGATTCTGAATCGTAAAACAGTGGCTATGATTCGAAAATACATCGACAAAAGCTTGTTTGAGCATGTATCAACTTATACCGATGCGTATGAGTTATGGACAAAGCTTGAATCTTTGATTCAAAAGAAGACTCCTAGAAATAAAGCTCACCTTGTCAGACGACTCGTAAAGTTGGAGTACACTGACGACCAGAATATGATCGAGCATCTCAATACCTTCAAAGGTATTGTGAATCAATTAATGAAGGCGGATATGAAGATTGATGACGAGTTACAAGCTCTTCTACTCCTTAGTTCTCTACCGGAGAGTTGGGACACATTGGTGGTCACTCTCAGTAACTCAACACCAGATGGAAAACTCAAGCTGGATAACATTACAGACAGTTTGCTGAATGAAGAGTCCAGAAGGAAAGAAAGAGGAATGAGTAGTCACTTAGAAGCCAACGTTGTTGAGAATAGAGGAAGGAGTGAACACAGAAACAAAGGAAAACGTGAAAAGTCACGAGGAAGATTCAAGTCTCGTTCCAAAGGTTTGACATGCTTCTATTGTGGAAAAGATGGTCACAAGAAGCAAGAATGTAGATTCCTGAAAAGAGATTAGAAGAATGGAACTGTACACCCTGATGTGGTAGATCCCAAAAAGAAGTTGGAGGAAAAGACTACAACAGCGGTGGTATCAAATGATGAGAATGTGTTCCTTATCACTGAGGTAAACTATCTAAATACTGCTTTTGATGATTGCACTTGGATAGTAGATACCGGAGCATCTTTCCATGTTACTCCTCATGAGGGATTCTTCTCATCCTATCAAAAAGGAGATTTTGGAACAGTGAAGATGGGAAATCATGTCACAAGCAAAATTGTGGGCATAGGAGAAGTGACTTTGACAACACAAAATGGAAACAAACTTGTGCTGAAGGAGGTAAGACATGTACCAGAGATACGTCTAAACCTTATCTCAGTCGGTAAGCTAGATGATGCTGGAATGAACAACCAATTCAGCGATGGAAGATGGAAACTCTGTCAAGGAAGCATGATTGTTGCTCGAGGCAAGAAGGAAGGCTCCTTGTACTGCATGCAAGGAAAAATATACAAAGGAGAGACGAATGTTGCTCAAGAAGAAAGTAAGGAGTTGTGGCATAAAAGACTGGGCCACATGAGCGAGAAAGGATTAGAGATTCTTGCGAAAGATCATCTCCAAAGTATAAAAGGACAACCACTTGAATTATGTGAAGACTGCCTAGCAGGTAAGCAACGTAGAGTGTCCTTCCGTAGATCTGAAAGTGGAAGAAGAAAAGAGCATATTTTAGATCTTGTACACTCAGATGTTTGCTCAACATCTGAAAAGTCCCTTGGTGGCGCTCAATATTTCGTTACCTTCATTGATGACCACTCCAGAAAACTGTGGGTCTATCAATTGAAGAGAAAAGATGAAGTTCTACGAATCTTCAAGGAGTTTCACGCCTCAGTTGAACGTGAAACTGGTAGAAAGTTGAAATGTCTGAGAAGTGATAATGGTGGAGAGTATAGAGGTCCATTCGAGCACTATTGCAAGACTCATGGGATCAAACATGAGAAAGTACCTCCCAAGACACCTCAGATGAATGGTGTAGCTGAAAGATTCAACAGAACGATTGCCGAGAAGGTCAGGAGCATGTTGTCTCATGCAAAACTTCCCAAGTCATTCTGGGGGGAGGCAGTGGTGACAGCAGCTGATTTGATCAACTTATCACCGTCAAGACCATTAAACGGTAAGATACCAGAAGAAGTATGGTCCGGTAAAAAGGCCTCATATCACAACTTGAAAGTCTTCGAATGTAAGGCATCAGTTCAAATTCCGAAAGATGAAAGAGCAAAGCTTGATGCTAAGGCGAAAGAGTGCATATACCTTGGTTCTCCAAGAGATGAATTTGGTTTCAGATTATGGGATCCTGCAAACAAAAAGATTGTTCGAAGCAGAGATGTGGTGTTCTTTGAAGATCAGACGATCCAAGACATCAAGAAAGTGGATAAACCAACACTTAAGGTGATAAGTGATCAAAGCCCTATTGTGATGAACAACTCAGGGGGAGAGTCTCATCAAGCCGAACCAGAGTTACAACTTGATGAAATGGCTGAAGAAGCAAATCAACCTAATCTGACGGAAGAAGATCAACCAATTGAGGATGCTCCGCAAGAACCCCAATTGAGACGATCAACAAGACAGAAGCAACCGTCAAGAAGGTATTTTTCAGATGAATATGTTAATTTTACTGATGAAGGTGAACCTCAAAGCTTTGTAGAAGCAATGGAGACGGAAGACAAAGGCAAATGGTTGCAAGCCATGGAAGAGGAGATGCAATCCTTAAAGGAAAATCAGACTTATGATTTGGTAGAATTACCAAAAGAAAGAAGAGCATTGCAGAACAAATGGGTGTTCAAGCTCAAGAATGAAGAGAACAACCCAAGCCCAAGGTACAAAGCACGAATTGTCGTGAAGGGGTGCAACCAGAAGAAAGGAATAGACTTTGATGAAATTTTCTCACCAGTGGTGAAGATGACATCCATTAGAGCAATTCTCGGTCTAGCAGCAAAATTAGACCTGGAGATTGAACAACTGGACGTCAAGACAGCATTCTTACATGGAGACCTAGAAGAAGAAATTTACATGAAGCAACCAGAGGGTTTTGAAGAACCAGGCAAAGAACACTTGGTGTGTCGTCTGAAGAAAAGTCTCTATGGTCTGAAGCAAGCTCCAAGACAATGGTACAAGAAATTCGATTCCTTCATGATTCAACATAATTTCAAGAAGACTTCCGCAGACCATTGTGTGTTTGTGAAGCATTATGAAAATGGTGAGTCCATCATACTTCTCTTGTATGTTGATGATATGTTGATTGTAGGGAAGGACAAAATTAAAATAGCTGCTCTCAAGAAGGCATTGAGCAAGTCTTTTGCCATGAAAGACCTGGGTGCAGTAAAGAAGATACTTGGAATGAAAATCTCTAGAGATCGTTCTAGAAGAATGTTATGGATATCTCAAGAAGATTACATTGAGAAGATTCTCAAAAGGTTCAACATGCACAATGCCAAACCTGCTCGTGTTCCAATCGCTGGACATTTCAAACTCAGTAAGTCGCAATGTCCAAAGAATGAAGAAGAAAAAGAAGAAATGAGCAAGGTACCCTACTCTTCTGCCGTGGGTAGCCTTATGTATGCAATGGTTTGTACAAGGCCAGATATTGGCTATGCTATAGGAGTGGTGAGCAGATTCCTGTCAAATCCAGGAAAGGAGCATTGGGAAGCTGTTAAGTGGATACTAAGGTATCTGAGAGGATCTGCCAAAAGAAGCTTGTGTTTTGGCAATGGAGACCTAAAGTTAATCGGATATTCAGATTCAGACATGGCTGGAGATGTCGATTCAAGGAAGTCAACATCAGGTTATCTGATTACTTTTGTAGGGGGAGCTGTTTCTTGGCAGTCAAAACTACAAAAATGTGTGACATTGTCTACCGCTGAAGCAGAGTATGTAGCAGTGACTGAAGCCTCTAAAGAGATGCTATGGATGAAGAATTTCCTAAGTGAATTAGGACATGATCAAGATGATTATGTGGTGAACTGTGATAATCAAAGTACCATCCATCTAACCAAGAACCCCATGTTCCATTCACGCTCGAAGCATATCGACGTGCGGTATCATTGGATACGAGAAGCGCCGGATGAGAAGAAATTGAAGATAGAGAAAATCCATACAGACTTGAATTGGTCTGACATGATGACTAAGTCAGTACCAACCAAGAAGGTTGAAGATTGTTGTCAAGGTGCTGGTGTCGTGGTACCTTCCAACTAAGTCAAGATACGAAGACGGGATGGAAGCCCCATTTTTTGTTTTATGGGGGAGTTTTGTTGAATAAAACAAACATGATGAATATGCATTGTCTGCCACCACCCAAAAAGCACCACCCACTCACTGAATATCTTCCGTAAAATGCTCCAAGCCACAAAGTATGTTTCTTGTTTTCTTTCTTCCCTCATTTATTATAAATGAAGGCAAACCAAGCAGCAAAGGAGCAACGAACAGAAAGAAGAAAAGCCACCAAATTGAGAAGTGAAGCCACGGTTGAGTGAGAGAGAAAAATAGAGAGAATCTATTTTGTGAGTGTGTGATACAGGGAGAGTCTTGTATACCATCCGAGAGGGTGAGATTTATTGAGTGATCCTCAGAGAGTGAGAGAAACACTGTAATCCTACTTTCATAGTGGAGATATTTTTCTGGACTAGGTCCCGTGGTTTTTTCCGAGAGGATTTTCCACGTTAAAATTTCGGTGTTATTTTTCCCTACGCCTACACTTTCATTTATACTTCTATTTTTTACGCTTCCGCATAGTGCCCATTTTGGGGTTCACAGAGGAGGGAACAAGTACCGCTGTTTCCCAACACAAATTGACAGAGATTTGACAAGCTAAGTGACATGGTAGCAAAAGCAGCACAAGAGATGAGACTGTATGCATCAGGTTTACCCTTCACCACGTTATCAATGAAAAAGGAATAAACAGAAGTGAGCATTAGAACCAAAAATGCCAAATGAGCTTCCAACCGGAGAGAGGTGGAGCTAGACCTTGCCGGTGCGAACAATACGGCAAGGCAAACAATGAAACTGAAAACAATATAAAGAAACATCTTCCAGCAGCTCCAGTTTCCGAGCAAATGGTTTAGAAACGAACTGAGTCCATAACAGATCAGTCCAACAACAGTTGAAGCGAGACATAGTAGTCTCAGTACCTTTGGTTTTTTCATCCATCTCAGAATTTGGCTGAACATGGCCATCGTATTCATCCAACCATTCATCGACCACAAACAGATAGCCTCCTTGTGGTGAATTTAAGAAAAAAAATATCACTGACTGAGTCATATTGGTCGAGTCGTATAGACCCCACACGCATATTTAGAACGGGGCGGCGGTGGGGTCGATGGCTGGGACAGGTTCTGGGAAGGATTTTGACATCTCTTTTGACATTTCTAAAAAAAAAATACTCATTTAACAATTTTTTTAAATATTAATAAATATAATTAAAATTTTATTATTTTAGATTTTAATGCAATTTTTTTTAATGATATTACCATATCACCACTTTAAAAAAATAGAGATGATTTGTGGACTGATCATTGACACTTTCAATAAAAAATACTTCTACATGATAATTTCATGAAATAATATTTTAATAACTTTTTTCTATTTTTTAATTTAAAATGTTAATATATATATATATATATATATATATATATATATATGGTTATATATTATAACAGTGAATTTACTAAACTACTCTTGCTGCTAATCCATCAAGACCCCACACGTTATATCTGTTGTGGATTCCACGAACTTGTAGTACTTGTGGACTCTGAAGGGTGTGAGAGTCCTCAGTTCACATGTTAGACACTCATAAAGCGTGTTGATTTGAAAGAAAAAATGAAGATTGTGTATGGAAGGACAAAGTCTAAGAAGAGAAACTGGAAATGGAAAAGGTTAGATACTCATGTTCTTTCTCGAATTACGCTGGTATCCTAATTTTTCAAAATTCTTTGCGAACTCGCTTTTTTTTCAACTAGTTTGAAATTCGTATGTTGGCACGTTTTTTTATATTAATTTATTAAATTGATAAATATTTGAATTATGTTTATAATATTATTAATATTCTTTTATAATTTATTTTACCTATTATTATTGATATTATTGGGATTGAATACTCTTTGTTAGTTTGAACGAGATTTTTTGTAAAGGGAGATTCACTTGGACTCTCGCGATCAATAAAAAGGTTTTAAATATTTATGCCGTGAATATGGATGATCATGAAATAAGTATCATTCAGAGGATATTAATTATATTAATAGCATTAACACCGTAAATATATGTTTTCATTAAAATAATACTTAATTAAAATATATAATAATAAAATAATTAATAAATTAAAATGATAAATCATTATATATAATATAAAATTGTCGAGATTAATTGTAATATGTGAATATTATCTAAATAAATTAAGTTTTAGCGATTTTAGGATGACAATAAGAAGTTTAATGAAATTTACTGAAGCGTGTTATTTAATATTTTTATTGGTTCGAGTAGGAATCACTTTTATTATTTTGATTTTATTAATAATATTTTTTAATTATGTGTAAGAAATATTTAAAAAAAAATAAATTTTAACTTTTTTTATTATATTTTAAGAAAAAATTAAAATTTTAACTAAAAAATCTTAAATATTATTTTTGTAGACCGAAATCATCCTTACATCTCTTACAACACTAATGTAGTTAAGGGAATAAACATTGGTTATTTTCAGTAATAGACATCGGTTTCGGAATACAAACGAAGTAAAAAGTTAGTAGAATTCGCCTCGGTTCTCTTTGAACTGAAGCAGTATCTAGGATTCGACTCGGTTCTCTTTGAACTGAGGCAGTATCAGTTAGGATTTTCATTCGAGGGAACATCTGAATTCCTTCTGCGAGCCCATGAATTCCATCTCCAACGACGTGTTCAGAACCTTAGCTATTATTGTCTTCCCAGCCTCGGTGGTCGTGTTCTCGAACCCGTCCAAGCATGTTTGCTGGTGGGCAAGGGTACCCGAGATCCAAACCTTGAGGTCATAGGCGTAATCGTTCATCTTTCTCAGCTCAAATTTCTCCAAAGTCGCAGCGGATTCGTTTATATCATCCACAGCGTAACCTAGTACTTCCTTGCAAATGTTCATGGCCTGTTTGGTCATGTTGTCGATGGCCAACTCGTGGTACAACGTTGAGTTTTCAATTTTGCTATGAATCTCCCGAGAGGTGGCGTTGAAGGCGGTGATGATAAGCTGGAGACATTAAATTCTTTGAGCCCTTTGACCAAACAGCTGGTGATCGAAACCTATAGAATAGAGAAATCCGAAAAACCCTCAAACTGGTGTAGGCGCTGATAACACCAGAGTCCCTTTTTGGCGACCTCAGAGATGGTGCTGTTGCAGTAGGAAACTCGCAACCCAATCTCGTCGGAGAGAATCACAGCTCCTCAATCTCCTCTACTCGGAGCCGTCGTGCCGCGTTTCATCGCTGCTTCCTCCTTCACTCCCTGCCAGTAAGTCGACGTCTTTGACAATGACGGCTGATGGGTGGGCGAGATCTCCATGGCCACCGCCGGGGTCAGTAGGAGCGTCATCATCGAAAACACCGAAACCCCAAGGCACTTCCTTCACCGCGAGCAATGGTGGAGACTAAGCAGTGATGGTGGAGAGCAAAGTGCAGACGAAGAAGAAAATGTTCGCGTAGGTGGTTGAGAGCAAAGTGGTGGAGACCAATGCCTAAAGGTTTTAGTATTTAAAATATTTGACACTATATGCCTCGGTTCCCCAAGCAACCGAGGGAGTAGCATCTGACCAAAATGGTGTCAGACGCTGCATTTTACTTTATGCATTTTGTGTGTTATGTGCCTCGGTTCTTTCTGATAACCGAGGTAGTAGCTCTGTTTCCAAAAAGGTATGATATGAAAGGTCAAAGTTAAGTCAAATCTGGAAGGTTATACGCCTCGGGTGGTTATTTAACGGAGGTAATAGAACTGTTATGCCTCAGTTCCCCTTGAACCAAGGCCTATAAGTTCGAGAAAATTGCAAAAGTGTCACCACATTTTCATATGCTTCGGTTTTCTACAAACCGTAGCATATTAGCCGCGTTAGTATCTCAATTCTGCACTAGTGAAATTTATAATTATCTTTTATATTCAATATTTCATTTTATAAACTAGTAGGTGTATTGCTTATTTATATAATAATAAAATATTGATATTTATTTATGGGTATATATATTATGTGTTTTAAAAATATATTAATGATTTCTTCAATATATTGATATTTTGCTTGAACTCATTAAATTTTTAATGTAATTTTTATATTATATTTTTCACATACTTTTTTATGTGTATTTTAATAATAACAAATTAATTTGTTTTATTGTTTACAAATATAATTTAAAGAATCTCTAGAATAAATAAATTTGAATATTTAAAATGGTCAAAATAGTTACTAGGGAAAGTATTTATTAGCATTACGCAACATGGTCTCTCTTTGTATTTTTTTTATTTTTGAATTTTCTTTATATAGACTTGACACTAGTGCAGTAAAACAAAATGGCACCGGTTAAATTTGCTTATAGGCACCGGTTCTACAACCGAGACATATACAGACGAGGTAAAAAATTGTAAGTTTTATGCCTCGGTTATGAACTGAGTCAAAAAAAATATGATTATGCCTCGGTTTTTTAGGTAACCGAGGCAGTAACCTGTTTTTTTATTTTATTTTTTCAACCTTTATCAATAAGAAACAGAACCTGAACATCAACTCTAAAACCATTATCAGACATGAAAATCAAAAGGTAAAATCAATGCAAGAAAGAAACGAGACAAAACATAAAGTGAATGCAGAAATGTAAATTGAATCATCAAATTGAAACGTACAAGCTTTTATTAAAAACTGGAAATGAAAATACAATTAATGTATAGTGTCTGTCACCCACTACACGTATGTTTCTATTTTACAAAACTCCTTTATATAGGAGAAAACAAAAACAGAAAAGAGGAAAAGAGGGGGCAAAGGGCAAAGAACCGAATAAACTTGGAATATTCTTGGTTGCTCTTCAACTGACTCTAACCTCTCTTCTCTTCAACCGTCAACCGCTTCTCGGTCTGATCAGCATTCTGGTTCGATTAGTTTCTGGGCCTGCTTCCGTTGGACCTTGGAGCTTGCGTCTGATTCTGTTCTACTTCTTCTCTTTTCGCAAGAACCCTAGCCATCGGTGAGAGAGTTGGGAGAAAGCCCCAAATTGATTTAAGCCTCCCTACGTAGAATGAACTCGAGAAAGAAAACCATGTCAGCTTTGCCTCTTTGCAGCAGTATGAAACACTGCGTTTCATTAAACTTCACTCCAAGAGGACGTCAGCCCATTCCATCGCCAAGCCTTATTCAGCCACTGTCAGCCTTCTTTGCTCCATTTCAGCCCAATCAGCCAAAGACTTGATCTGCAGAAAAAAAATAGGATTTTAAACAGCAAAAAGAAAAGATAAAAGACTAAAAACATTGTTTATTTTTTTTCTGAATATTTTTCTAAAAGAGAAATTACCTAATTATTTAAAAACCTATTTTATTTAACTAAAAAGGGAAAATAACACAATTTTTACAAAACTCTAAAATTAAAGACTCAAAAACACTAGACCTATTCACAACACATTTAATCCTGCCATTTAATCATTTCCTAGCCATTTCTTTCAGTCAAAACTACATAACAATATTTCTCAGCTTTAAACCTCAATTTCAGCAATCCAAGCATTTGAGAAACAACTTAATTCAGCTAATTTCAGCAATGAACATAATCAGAAAAGCATAAGTCAGTTTCAGCCTCACAGGAAAGTGTTTCACTCAGATTCACGCAACTGTTTAGGGCGGTCTTGTTTCACTCACTCATGAAGGGTTTAATGGCTTGTAATGTAAATGGTATGAAGGGTTAGAAAACACATGGCTAAATGGAATTAGAGAAATTGTGAAGAAGAAGGAAGAACCTATAACTCAGTGCACTCTTTGTTTAACTTTGGCGAATCAATTTTTTTTTCTTTTTCCCTTTTCTCTAGTTTTCAATTCCGCTAGGTCTCAATTTTTTTTTTCATTTCTTTTGCAATTTTGCTCTTTTTCCAAACCTGCTCTTTCTTCCTTTTCAACACAACCAGATTTCTCAGCTCATTTTTCTTTTTCTTTTTCACTCTTGGCCTTTCTTTTCTCTTTTGCACTCTGATGGACGAACGCCCGAGAAGATGACGATATACGCCTTGAGAGCTCGATTCGGACTCCTCGAGCCTTCCTCGACGAGATAAGACGCAACGGATATGTAAACAAAGCTCTAGATTGAGAGCTGACTCGAAGGACACCGAGATAATCGAAATAGATGGCAGAATACCCTAAAATCATGAACGAACTCTAGAAAAGAGGGAAAACTCAAATTGGACACGAAGAAACCCTAAAATGGTGATAAGACTCAATATAAACTGATTAATCGGTTCAAATGACTCGGATGATCGGTGAAAAGTGAAGATGGAAGGGATTAAGGTGTTTGAACGGTGGAAAATGGTGGAAGGAAGTGGAAACCCTAGAAGAAGATGAGGAAGTGTGGTGAACGAAGAGAAGATACCTTCGAAGACGTGTATGGAGTGTGGATCTGTGGTCGAGAGCGAGAATGAGACGCTCTGAGATGTGGATGGATGCGCGAGAGAATGAAATGCACAAAGAAATGAGAGGCGCGGTTCTGCGAGAGTGAAGGAGGAATGAAGATGTGGATTTCGAGTGCTGGATGACGCGTGGCTAAGGAGACTGACGCCACTAAAGTAGAGTGAAGCAATGGTGACGTGAGAGAGAAGCACGGTGGAATTTGGAAAATGGAAGGGAAAGAGTGTGCTTGGAAGGTGGCTAGAGGGAGTCTTTGGACTCTCTAGCATGTGACTTTCAAGAGAGAATAATTTCTGATTTCAGAAAATTCAATTCTCATTAAACTCAAAAGTCCTCATTACAATAGAGAAGCTGGGTATTTATAGTAACCCATGCTCCGTACAAGCTAACCTATGAAAGGTAAAAATACGATAAAAAGGACTATATCGGGCAGGATTACATCATACCCTCCCTCTTAAAAAAAGATTTGTCCTCAAATCTGACATCGCCTTATGAAGAAGCTCCACAAAGTCTTGGGAGCAAAGCCATGAAGTGGCCTTATTACTTTAGATCTAGTTTTCTTCCTCCTGGATCAAACACGAATCTGCAATACACATCAAATATATCTTCGGTTAATATCAATCCAAGAAAGAATTTTTCTTTAAAAACAAGAGAATAAGAACTTCTAATACTTTGATTTGTAACCTTTGAAAATTTTAGAAGTCCAAATTCAATTTTGTCTTGAGTTAATTGTTTTCTTAAAGATAACAATAACTCAAGATTTGAATTGTCATATTTTGAAAATGTTTTCATAGAATATATAATGACAATTGGTTTGAAAGAGAAGTCAAAAATTGAAAAGTAATCAATTATTGGAAAAGAAGTAAAGATTTGGAAACCTTCCCTTTTAGGTTCCATAGTCTTTGAAAGAATAGGATTTGTCATCAGTAACAATTTCTCCTTTTCTTTCTTCTCTCTTTCTTGCCTTTCTCTCTTTTCTTCTTCTTTTCTTAATTCCTCTCTTCTTCTCTCTTCTCTTTTCTCTATTTCTTCTCTCTCTCTCTTCTCTTCTTCTTTCCTTTCTTCCTTTTCTTTTCTCTCAATCTCTCTTTCTCTTTTCTTATCCTTGATCTCCTTAAGTCTTGCCCCAATTTCTAATTCTCTACGAAGAAACCCATGATCATTTAAACGCTCAAGAAATAATTTTCCATCATCAATGCAATCCCTAATTAGTTCTAGGTTTCTTTTAATGCTTGAAGGCACAAACTTTCTTCTCATGCAAGCTTTTAAATCATGCCAATCACGTATGGAGGACTTTCTACCTTTCCTAACATGATATTGTCTTTCATTCCTCCACTCACTTGCATGCTTTTCTAACTTAGAAAGATATATGCTAAGGACATAATATTCACTCTCTTCATAAAACCAAGGATTTATTTTATCAATTTCTCTTTCCCAAGCTAGGTATGTTAATGCACCTATGTCTTTACCAAAGGATGGAAGATTCCTAGCTTGTTTAAACATTTCATCAACTTTATCTAACCTAGAAGACCTATATGAACAATAAGAAGAAATCTTTGTTTTTAAAAGTTTTCTTAATCTAAAGGGTTCAAAACTTTCACTTAGACAAGTCCCAGGTAAGAGAGGTGAGCTAAAGAGCTGCTTAAGTACCAAGTCTTGCCTTGCCAGAAATGTCTTAGGCTACTAACTAATTACCCCTTAAACTAAAATCACCTTTAGAAACAAAGTACAAAACTCAAACAATTAAACACTAAAAGACTAGACTCTTCGGACTCTAATGTGAAAAGACTTAGAGTTTAATCCCTTTTAGCCTAAATCACCCCTAAACGTAAAACACAAAGCGAATCAATATTAAAGTCTACTCCTATGGTGAGGCTTGTTGCTTTGGCTAACAAGACACACTCACCTGTCTAGCTATGCAAAAAAAAATCAAAGCAATCAAGAAAGGTTGCCAAGAGTTTGAAAGAGCACCAAGGACTCTTCCAAAGAACTTGGACTTTATAAAAGGCCCTTTTACAAAACAAGCTAAAGCTAACAGTAGGCTAACACAAGCCTATTACAAACAAATTGAAGAAAAAACAATTACAAAAGAAAACAACTATGCTAGGCTGCTACGGTCCTAGTCCACTTCATTCAGCTTTGTTGCTCAACTTTGTTATTGCTTCTGGAATCTTCTTGCCATGCCCATCCTACAATCACACATGCACAAAACTGCTATGATTATTCACTTGGTTAAAACAGATTGCAAAAGAGGATATAAGGTAGTAATAACTTCCCTTTCTCTTGGCTGCACAAGCTTTCCAAGCTTTCCCCTAAGATTCTACTGCTGCTCAATTAAAGTCCAGATATTTATCAACTCTGCACACAACAACACACCTATTCTACACTTTTTTCCTGCACTGATTCAGTTCAAATATGCACACAGAAATTACACCAATTCCAGCAAAATACACATAAACATGGATATTAAACCAGATGCAAATGGGTGTAATTCAAGGCTGAAACCAAACTGATTGAACAATCATTCCAAGCTAATCAATCAATGGAGAAAGATTAACATGATGTAATGCAGAAATTGGCAGTTAAAACAGTGTTGATGCAGAAATGAAGAAGTTCAAACTGCAATCAAAACAGGTAAAGTAGCAGTGATTCAGCAAACAGTTTGTAATCTAAAATGAATGCAAGAGCAGATTAAAATGAAAACAATCACAATTGCTCCAGTTTGATCACTCAAACTCCTTTTCCCTGCACAATGAACAATCACAAAACAGTTAGATTAACAATGAATTCTTTATTTCAAAGTGCCAAGGAATTTGGCTAAATTAGCCTCACGAAACTCACAACACTCAGGCTTCTCTTTTGAAATTTAAAGCACATAAATGAAAAGGTTTGGAAAGGAGATTCTCCCTTGGCAGTTCAAGGCTTGAGAGTCTTTCAGACCACCACCACCTAAGATGCTACCAAGCACACAAACCCTCTTTCAAATTCCAGAAACCAAAGTGTAACAGCTTCTCAATCAAGAATGGCTAGGCTAAAGTCAGAAATCAGAAACCACAACAGAACAGAACAACCACAAAACAATGACAGAACAGTAGATCTATTGCTTAAGACAACTCTAGATCAGATGAATAAAGCAAGTAAAAGCTTCAAATTAAGATCAGCAGAATAGATTGCACATGTGATAGACAAAACCAGAGTTATCAACCAAGACAAGCAAGAAACAAAGCTTTGAATAATGTGAGCACTCAAACAGGATCTTAAGATCAGTTCTAGAGTAGATTTCAAAACCAATAAAAAGATCAAGAACAAATTGCAGAATTTTTGTAAACAAATGTTCAAACTGATTCACTTTATTTCAGAATTGTAGTGCAGCATCTAACATTGTTAATTTCAGCCTTATCCATTGTTTTACAATGAAATCAGTAGAAACAACTCCAATTACAAGTGTTACTGCTAGGTTCAAATTCAAATCACAGATTTAGTGGTTGTTTTGTACAAGATTACAAGTACTGCTGATGTGATGCAGATTTTTGTGGACTTAATCATCAACCACTTACAAATTTTAAGCCAGAACAACTTTGACACAAAGGTGCAGTAACACAAGTCAAATCAAATTTAATTCTGCAGAAAAGAAATTAAAGCACTCAGACACAATGACTCTAGGATGTACTGATGTTAGAACTTAGTAATGATCTAATACTAAGTAGAACAAACACACATTCTCAAAACATTAACACAGACTTCAAAGAAAAACCAGTTCGGTATAGCTGGCCAAATGAAAGACTGATGCTGCTGTAAGCATCTTGCACCCAAGCTCAATGCAACATTTCATAGCTTAATTGGTGTGCATTTGCTATCCACAAGCAGATTCAACTTTCAGCTCACAGAATTTCAAAAGTGCAATACAATTACATGTAATGGTCAGCATCAAAAACTCAAGACAGCTTGAGATAAATGAAATGACATTAAAACTGTTGTTGAAGTCTGCATCAAGCTCGTTCAATTGAATGTCACTGCTTATGATGATGGACAGATCTTACTCAAAGCAAAAACTCAATTGAATCACAGTTAAACTCAGATTTAATTGACAATTAAAACAAAGCAACATGACATAGACAAAACAGAAATGGATTTCAAAACATAAAAGACTCAAACAAAAACTTGCACCGAATTAAAATGATGGAAACACAAACTCCAAGCACAACAAGCACAGATCAACCAACCTTATCAGAATTTGGAAACTTAAACATATGAAGAGATTCAAAACACGAAACACAAACAAGATTCGCAACAACTGAGATCAGAAAAACAAATCACGACATTAAAGGAAAATGATGAACAACTCAAAACTTGACGAAACAAAACGCAAAGAATCCCAACGAGACAAAACGAACAGAGGATGACATAAAACAGAAATGCGAATCATAATCAAAATGAACAAAATATGAATCAGACAAGACCGAATCGAAACAACTCAACTTGGAATCAAGAGAAAACAACGGGAAAAAGAGAAAAAAAATTGCAGACAGAGAACGCGAGACAACTTACCTCTGAAGCGTGCTCGAACCTGAGCTCTGAATACCACTTGATGGACGAACGCCCGAGAAGATGACGATATAGGCCTTGAGAGCTCGATTCGGACTCCTCGAGCCTTCCTCGACGAGATAAGACGCAGCGGATATGTAAATTAAGCTCTAGATTGAGAGCTGACTCGAAGGACACCGAGATAATCGAAATAGATGGCAGAATACCCTAAGATCATGAACGAATTCTAGAAAAGAGGGAAAACTCAAATTGGACATGAAGAAATCCTAAAATGGTGATAAGACTCAATATAAACTGATTAATCGGTTCAAATGACTCGGATGATCGGTGAAAAGTGAAGATCGAAGGGATTAAGGTGTTTGAACGGTGGAAAATGGTGGAAGGAACTGGAAACCCTAGAAGAAGATGAGGAAGTATGGTGAACGAAGAGAAGATACCTTCGAAGACGTGTATGGAGTGTGGATCTGTGGTCGAGAGCGAGAATGAGACGCTCTGAGATGTGGATGGATGCGCGAGAGAATGAAATGCACAAAGAAATGAGAGGCGCGGTTCTGCGAGAGTGAAGGAGGAATGAAGATGTGGATGTCGAGTGCTGGATGACGCGTGGCTAAGGAGACTGACGCCACTGAAGCAGAGTGGAGCAATGGTGACGTGAGAGAGAAGCACGATGGAATTTGGAAAATGGAAGGGAGAGAGTGTGCTTGGAAGGTGGCTAGAGGGAGTCTTTGGACTCTCTAGCATGTGACTTTCAAGAGAGAATAATTTCTGATTTCAGAAAATTCAATTCTCATTAAACTCAAAAGTCCTCATTACAATAGAGAAGCTGGGTATTTATAGTAACCCATGCTCCGTACAAGCTAACCTATGAAAGGTAAAAATACGATAAAAAGGAATATATCGGGCAGGATTACATCACTTATAGCATGAAAATGAAACTAAAAAATAACCAACCCACTAATTTCACGCAAGAGACGTATGTTGAAATAACTACTGAGCTAAAAGATAGCTCTATCCTTAAAAGACTGGGTCAGTAACTGACCTTTTATTTAAAACCTAGAAACTACCATTTAAAACATAATAAATATTTACCAACATTCCCTCCCTTAAACTAAATGTTGAAGAACAATTTAGTTTACTTCTTATACTTCAATCACACCTAACATGCTCCTGAGTTTTAGGAATTGCTCTAGCTTTAACTTAGTCATTTTATCAGCTATCTGATTTTGTGTGCTGCAATGACTTAGTTCAATACTTCCATCTTTAACAAGGTTTCTCAGAAAGTAAAATCTTATATCTATATGTTTACTCTTACAATGTAGAACTGGATTTTTCGACAATTGGATAGTTGAATTATTATCACATAAAAGCATAATTTATTCTGATTTTTGAAACCGAAAGTCTCCATAATTCTCTTAATCCAAATACTTTGACAAGCATAGGCACCGGCTACTATGTACTCAGCTTCAATTGTAGATAATGTTACCACTGGTTGTTTTTTGAAAGACCAAGAAACAACTCCAGACTGTAGAAAAAATAAAAATCCAGATGTACTCTTCCTATCATCAACATCTCCAGCAAAATCATTGTGTGTATAGCTTACTATGCTAGTACTCTCCCCTTTCTTGTAGTAAATTCCAAATTCTATAGTTCCTTTTAAATATATCAGTATTCTTTTAGTGGCTAGCCAATGATTATCTCTAGGATTAGTCATAAATATGCTAATTAGACTTGCTCCATACATTATATCTGGTTGTACATGAGATTTCCAACCATTTATTTGAATAAAGTAGCATCCACTTCAATTCTTCCTTGATTTCTTGACAGTTTTGTTCCTGGTGCAATAGGATTTTGTACTGCATTACACTCCTTCATACCAAACCTTGATAATACATCTTGAATATATTTTCTTTGACACACAAAAATTCCATGTGTATGAAAATTTCTATTCCAAGGAAATATCTCATTCTTCCTAAATTTTACATATCAAATTCTATCATCATTGAATTTCTAAACTCATCACACATGCTCTGATCATTTCAAGTGTATATTAAATCATCTACATATAAGCTCACAATTAAAATGTTACCTCTCTTTGATTTTGTAAACAATGTGTGTTCACAAAAACACTTTCAAAGCCATTACTCATTAAGTATGTCTCTATCTTGTTGTACCAGGCTCTTAGTGCTTATTTGAGTCCATAAAGAGCCATTCGTAGCTTGTATACCTTGCCATCTTCACCTTTCTTCACAAAACTAGCGGGTTGTTACATAAATATTTCCTCCTTGAAATCCCCATGCAAAAATGTACTCTTCACATCTAATTGGAAAATAGTTCAGCCATATTGAGATGTTGTTGAAAGAATGATGCGTATGGTATCCATCTTGGCCACTGGTGCAAATACTTTTGTGTATTCTACTCCACATTGTTGTGCATACCCCTTAGCCACCAACCTAGCTTTGAATTTGTCAATTTCTCCATTTTGTTTGAGTTTGGTTTTAAGTATCCATTTGACTTCGATTGGCTTGACTCTTGTTGGCAGATCTATTAAATCCCATGTTTTTTTTCTTTTCTATGGCCTTCATCTCTCTCTTCATTGTATCTTTCCAAGTTTTGCTTTTGACAGCTTCTTCAAATGTCACTACATCATCTTCTATCACCATCATTGCATCTTAACTATTTTCATCTAAGAGGCCTTCTCCCTTTTCATAATCAATCATCCATACTAGTTCTCTTCTACATCTTCTAACCCCCCTTCAACTAAAGTAACAATCTATGGAAGATGAGACTCATTTTGATCAATGTTAATTTCAACATTACTTTCATTCAAATTTTGTTCTACCTGCTGCCTTGAAGATTATGCTCCATTCTGTTTAGTTTGTTCCTCAGTGTCACTGTCTTATGCTTTGAAGATTATGCTCCATTCTGTTTAGTTTGTTCCTCAGTGTCACTGTCTTATGCTATATATTCACCCAAATCCAAAACAATGTGTTGACTATTTTTATCATATTGGTCCCAATCCCAGCCTTTTTCTTCTTCAAATATAACATCTCTACTGATAATGATCTTTGACTAACGAGGTCAAACAATCTATAAGCCTTGGACTCATCACTCACTCTAAGAAGAACGCATCTTTTACTCTTTCCATCCAACTTAACCTGTTGTTGATCTGGGGTATGTACATGAGCTATACACCTAAATACTCGAAAATAAGCAACAAAAGACTTTATTCCACTCCAAGCCTCCTCAGGGGTTTTATCTTATACTGCAATTGTGGGGCTCCTATTAAGAATATGAACACACCATCTTATTGCCTCTGGCCAAAATATTTTGGGAACATGTCTTCCTATAAGCATTGACCGAACCATATTCATGATGGTTCTATTTTTTCTTTTAGCAACTCCATTTTTTTGAGGAGTATAAGCTACTGTCAACTGCCTTTGTATGCCTTGATTCTTACAAAAACCATAAAAAATATTATAATTGAATTCACCTCCTCTATCTGTCCGTAAGCAAAGAATGTTTTCTCCAGCTTCCTTTTCCACCATTGATTTGAACAAATAAAAAGTTTTTACCTTCTCACTTAAAAAATACACCCAACTCTTATGGGACATATCATCAGTAAAAATTAGGAAGTATTTCTTATTACTGCTGGATGAAGGTTGAATAGGACTACATAGATATGCATGAACTAACTGTAATTTTTCTGATGCTCTCCATAAGCTCCTCTTTGACATAGCATTGCGGTTTTGTTTTCCAGCAAGGCAGTGTGTGCATAAATCTTGAGGTATAGTGATAGATGGCAGCCCGTTCACCATTTGTTTTGAAACAAGAAATTTAAGCCATCATAGCCTAAATTTCCCAATCGGTTGTGCCATAGTTGAGAATTTTGTTCTAGAGTGGCCCGAAAACATGTAGTATTTGTTGAAGTCACTGTAGATGTAAGCACAAACATTTTGTTACTGCTCATGTTAACCTTCATAATCTGCCCTCTTTTAGGATGTACAATAGTGCACTTGTTGTATTGGATATTTATAGACAATCCCTTCTCTTGAAGTTGTCCTAAACTCAATAAATTATTTTTAAGTTTAGGAACGTAATAGACATTTACTCACCACCAACCGTACACTGCCTTCTCTATCACAACAATGCGTGTATCATTGCCTAACTTTACTTTGCGTCAAAAGTCTTCATCTAATTGTGTGAACCAATTTTTGTTGCCACTCATGTGGTTACTGCATCCAGAGTCTAAAAACCACTCATTGTTCTTCCCCTCCTTAAACTCTATGGATGCCATTAACAAGAGCTCATCCTTTTGTTCCACATCGTCTTCTCCTTCAGCATAATTAGTCTTCTTCTCCCACTGAAGACATACATATTTAAAATGTCCTAGTTTATGACATTTGAAACATTCAACTAACTTTTGCTTTGTTGAATGATTGTCTTCCTCTACCTCTTCCTCGGAAGAAACCTCTATCGCTTCCTCGAAAGAAACCTCTACCTCTTCCTCTTCCTCTACCTCTCTCACTTTTCTCATATGCCACACAGCCTGCATCACCTGCTCTACATCTACAGTCAGCATCATTCGTTGTTCATGAACGAGGAGGCTACTTTGAAGTTCATCAATTGTCATGGTTTCCATGTTGTTGGATTCTTCAATAGAACATACTACATAATTGAATTTCATTGTCATTGACCACAATATTTTTGCAGCATTAACATTTTCTTGCATGTTTTCACCGCATGCTTTCATGCTTTTAGCAATCTTCAAAGTTCGGGCAAAGTGTGAATTCACATATTCTCCATCCTTCATCTGTCGTAGCTCAAAATCCTTGCATAGAACATGCAATTGTGAATGTTTTACCTAGGTTGATCCTTGAAATTTCTGCTTCATTGAATCCTATATATCTTTGGATGTCTCGTCATTGAGAATAATGTTCAGAATTTCTCTATCAATTGCTTGATATAGATAATTCTTTATCTTCAGATCCTTCAACTTTTGCTCTTCCATTAATTTAGTTTCAACTTCTGTTGCATTAATCTTGGTAGAAACATCCATAATACCATGTTCCACCAAATACCAAAATTCCTCGGGCCGAAGAAAATTTTCCATCAACTTTGCCCAATGATCGTAGTGGCCATCAAATTTGGGAATTGATGGCTGCACATACTTGTTTAAATCTACCATGCTTCAACTTTTCTAATGACTCACTCATTGTTTGCACTCTACTAGTGTTTACACTCACTCTTATCCTAGTTCAAACCCCTTCCAAAAGTTTACTCACAACCAATATGCAATCAGACTTTTCTAGTTCAGACCCCTATAAAGGAGCACTGGTACCAAATGTGAATAGCAGATTAATAATTTAATTTTGTAAGTCCGCACTGTTTGTTCTTTGATTAATTAATGATAATACAAACTTATAGCATGAAAATGAAACTAAAAAATTAACCAATCCATTGATTTCACGTAGGAGACGTGGGTTGAAATAACTACTGAACTAAAAAAAATATCTCTATCCCTAAATGCTTGGGTGAGTAATTGACCTTTTATTTAAAACCTAGAAACCGTCATTTAAAACAAAATAAATATTTACCAATAAATACGACATTAAATGATTGAGAAAAAAAAATGTAAAAGAGTATTAATCGTGATTCCCGAACCAAACACGAAACACACATTAACTCTTAAAATGTTTTTTTCTTGAAGTAGCTTGAGTGGATAGGTGGATTTAATACAATACCTTATTTTAACAATATTTCAACAACATTTCAATAGCTTAATGTTATTTTTTTTATTGGAGAGTGTACATTATTTTTGTTTCATCTTAAAATACAGTTTATATGAAGTTGACAGTTATTCCAGAGTTAGATAATATTTTATTCAGGAATTTGGCGGAAAAAAAACATCTTTTATCTCTTTACTAGAGAAATCTTATGATATATTGTGTTTAAGCCAACAAATACTTTTGACAAATGAAAGTGATAAACTTTCTCTACAATGCATAGAATACGTATTTATATATTTTCTATGTTATACGATGTTACTTTACTTCTATGTATTTTATCATCTGAGAATGTTCTATTGTACATAAAATTAAGACAGTATAGTGTTATATCATTTATGCTTCTTTTATTATTTGTTGTCGAGATTAAATATTATCAATCAGACGAAACATAATTTTGTTTTACACTTAGTTATTTTTTAACAATTAATTAAAATCATAAGATGATGATCTTTTCGCAAATAATTGTTAAAAACATCATTTTAGTAACATTATTGTTTTTCACTCGATGATTATTCAAAAGACAACTATCATTGTATATGTTACTACCGAGGGTGGAGTAACCGACCGGGAGTGTGCAGACGCGTCCGATCGGGTTTCTCAAGTACAATGTGTCCGATCAGGCGGGCTTCTAAAACTGTTTGGAGACAGTGGTTGAATGCTCATGAATGTGTAATTAACAAGGTAACGGTCGTTGTCGAGTATTTAAGATTAGCATTGAAAGCCATTAAGAGGTAAATTAATGGGTAATATTCTTTGAAATCATATAAATAGCAATCGAAGGAGAAGGTAAACTCTCTGTTTTTTACATATAGATAGACTTGCCAACATCAATTCCGAGCGCATAGGAGACTAGAAGTAAAGGACCGATCGGTGAAGGAGGAGTGTTTCCGGACGGAGGTAGTAGAAGTTTTCCCCGGTCCCATTCAGCAGAAACATTTTGGCGCCCACCGTGGGGATGAGAAGGAGAATGGAGGCAATGCAGGCAGAGATTGAAACCCTTAGGGGTGAGCGTGATGCGGCCAGAGGGGCGCAGGCTAATCGTCCAGCCTCTGCACGCTCTCAAACACCGCCATTTGTAGAGATGCCAAAAACCGAGCCAGATTTGGAAGAAGACACAGATCCCAATCCTGATAGTTATTATCAGGGAGAGGAACAGAGTGAAGCTGGCTCGCATCGAACCGCAAACCGTTCGGCCCCAGCCGGTCAAGCTAAAGCATTGCATTCGTTCACAGTGGCGATCATGGAGGAGCAGATTCCGAATAGAGCGTTCCCGGCCTTGGAGAAGTATGATGGCTCGGGGGATCCGGAGGAGCATTTGAGATCTTTTGTTGACGCCATGACCATTTACTCCCCTAGGGAAAATGTGTGGTGCAGAGTTTTTTCCTTGTCAATAAAAGGAGAAGCATTAGCCTGGTTCCACTCGTTAAGACCTCGAACCATCAATAACTTTGCCACTTTGAGGGATATGTTCGAACGCCAGTTTTTGGCGGGTAGAGCGCGAAATCTGACGTATCTAGAGTTGACCAACATAAAGCAGGAGAAGGGAGAGAGTCTTAGGGATTTCATGGACAGGTTCAATAGAACCGCTCGGCAACTAAGGGTGGTAGGCAAGAAGTTTACCATTAGTACTCTGGCTACCGCGTTGAGGCCTTCCCCGCTTGCTGATAACTTGTTCGCAGAACCCCCATTAACCCTAGACGAGTTGCAAGAGAGGGTCGCTCGGTTCATTAGAATAGAAGAAATGAGGGCGGTCCAGAGGCGGCAGCAGCAAGACCAAAGCTCGAGTTCAGGGCATGAGAAGAAGGAAGGCAAGAAACCGTTCGTACCAGGCGAACGGTCGAAAAGCCAGAAGTTTAGAGATGGCCCGAAGGGGGTAGGTACGAATGGTACACCCCGTTGAATATGCCAAGGGCGAGGGTACTGGAGGAGGCCTTGAGTGCAGATCTAATTCGGGTAAGACCGTCCCGGTCATCACCCAAAGCGGATGGAACTAAACATTGCACCTATCATCTGAACATAGGGCACAACACCGAGGACTGCACGGTGCTGAAGGATAAGGTGGAAGAATTGATCCGAGCGGGTCGTCTGAGGAAGTTTGTTAAGGAGGAACGAAAGGCGAGAAGTCCACCCAGAAGGGCTAGGGTGGAGCGAAGTGATAGGAGAGAGGATATGCGTCCCGACCGTAGACGTAGTAGAAGTTATAGCCATGACCGATCGCTGCGGGGAACGATAAACACCATTTCGGGCGCTTTTGCACGAGGATCATCGGCGTCCGCGAGGAAGAGAAACCTGAGGGAGCTTAAAAGCGTCCATAGGGTAGATGTGAGAAAGCGCTCTATGCCGCCAATCACGTTTATGGATGAGGATTTCCACGCTCCCGATTCGGATGAGGATGACCCAATGGTAATAACGGCTGTTATTGCCCGATATAGCGTGGGAAAAGTGTTGGTGGACCAGGGCAGCTTTGTTAACATTCTGTATTGGAAAACGTTCCAGCAGACGGACATATAAGAAGATCTGATCGCCCCGTACAACGAGCAGATAGTAGGATTTTCGGGGGAAAGAGTGGATACGAGAGGATATGTGGACCTTAGAACATGCTTGGGAACCGAGCGGAGTAAGGAGGTAAAAACCAGGTTTTTGTTGGTGGACGCGAATACTTCTTATAATGTGTTATTAGGACGACCATGTCTGAACGCCTTTGGGGCAATTGTATCCACACCCCATCTCACGCTCAAGTTTCCGCTGGACAATGAAACTATTTGCACCATTTGGTCTGATCAGAGGATCGCTCGAGAGTATTATATGGCTGGGTTGAAGGTTCAACCATCGTCATCGGATTCACCCAGACGGCATAGGAGAAGACGATTGGAGGTAGCCATGACATATTTAGACCCAAGGACTAATACTGAAGATCGGATAGAACCAATAGGAGAGACAAAGCCCTTTAGCCTTGGGCAGAAGGAGGAGCAAGTTACTACCATCGGAAGTGATTTGGAGGAAGATCAGGCCACATTAATAAGCGCTAAGTTGAAGAAAAACCAAGACTTATTTGCTTGCACTGCAGCTAATATGCCAGGAATCCACCCAAAGGTTATGTCGCACAAGCTGGCATTGTTTAAAGAAGCCCGACCGGTAGCTCAAAAGAAGAGAAGATTGGGGGAAGAGAAGTGGTCGCAAGTGGCAGTCGAGGTAAAGAAGTTGTTGGAAGTAGATTTCATCCGTGAAATCAAGTACACAACTTGGCTGGCGAACGTTGTGATGGTGAAGAAGATGAATGGGCAGTGAAGAATGTGTATGGACTTCACGGATCTAAATAAAGCCTGCCCCAAAGATTCTTACCCACTACCAAGTATTGATGCGTTAGTGGACGGGGCTTCAGGGTTCCAGGTGCTAAGTTTCCTGGATGCGTATTCAGGGTACAATCAGATCCCTATGTTCCCCCCGGACAACGATAAGACAACATTTATCACCGAGCGGGCCAACTATTGTTATGAGGTTATGTCGTTCGGACTGAAGAATGCGGGCGCTACTTACCAGCGATTGATGGATAAGGTCTTTGCTGACCAGATCGGCAGAAGCATGGAGGTGTATGTAGATGACATGGTGGTGAGGAGCCGCTCGGTAGAAGACCATGTGAGAGATCTCGCGGAAGTTTTCCATCAGGTTCGCAAATATAACATGCGCCTTAATCCGGCCAAGTGTACTTTTGGGATGCCGGCGGGAAAATTTATGGGATTCCTACTGACAACTAGAGGCATTGAGGTGAACCCCGACAAGTGTAGAACAATACTGAAAATGAGAAGTCCGCAGAAGCTGAAGGAGGTTCAGAGGCTGGTGGGGAGACTGACTTCATTATCCCGCTTTATTCCAAAGTTAGCTGAGCGGATAAAGTCGATAGTGAGAATCATGAAGAAGAGTACGGGTACTGATTGGGACGACCAGTGCGAGCAAGCTTTTAACGAAGTTAAAAGCATACTGGTCAGCCCACCGGTCATGGGACGACCCGATGTGGGGCATGCGTTATAACTCTTCCTGGCGGTCTCGGAGGACACGGTCAGCTCGGCTTTGGTGCAAGAGCAGCCCGAATTCAAGCTCGTGTACTTCGTCAGCCGAACTTTGCAACCAGCGGAAACCAAATACAAGTGAATCGAGAAGATCGATTTGGCTCTTGTAATGGCAGCGCGGCGCTTAAAGCCATACTTCCAGAGTTATCAGGTGATAGTTCGAACAGACCACCCGATCGCGAAAATCCTACGCAAACCAGATCTGGCAGGGAGAATTGTAGGATGGTCTGTGGAGTTGTCTGAATTTGGACTTCAATTTGAACCAAGAGGGTCGATCCAAGGGCAACATTTGGCCAACTTTGCGGTCGAGTTACCCTGGGAAGAAGAAGGGCACCAAGAGTGGATCCTCTATGTGGATGACTCCTCTGAAAAGTCCGGGGGTGGAGCAGGAATTGTGTTGGAGGGACCGGACGACTTTGTTGTGGAGTAGGCAATTGTCTTTCGGTTCAAGATAAGTAATAACCAGGCCGAATACGAAGCAGTACTGGCAGGGCTCGAGCTGGCTAAGGACTTGGGGGCAGTCTCGGTCAAATGCTGAACGGATTCCCAATTGGTGGTAGGGCAGCTAACTGAGAGCTTCCAGACCAAAGATGATCAGTTGCTTCGTTATTTTCACAAGGTAAAGGAGTTGGTGAAGCAATTCCGGATGGTGGAATTTAAACATGTGCCGAGGGAGCAAAATGCGAGGGCGGACGTCTTATCTAAGCTCGCCAACAGTAAGGGGAAGGATCACTTGTCGTCGGTCATAAGGCAAGTTATGATGAACCCCTCGGTGGAGTGTTTGACAGTGCACGAGTTCTCCGATCGCCCTAATTGGAGAAAAGCCATCAAAGAGATCATTCAGAGGCAGGAAAGTGGTTGGCACGTCCGGACGATTGAGGCGAAGAAGGTCGCTCGGTACCTGTTAATAGGGGAAGATCTATATAAACGAGGATTTTCCTCACCCCAATTGAAGTGTGTATCTTCGGAGGAAGCCGAGTATGTGATGAGGGAGTTGCATGAGGCGGCATGTGGAATGCATACAAGACAACGAGCCTTGCGTACCAAGGTGATAAGAGCAGGATATTTCTGGCCGACGGTGGAAAAGGACTACAAAGAGTTTGTGCAGAAATGTTTGAAGTGTCAGGAGCATGGCAGGAATCTCAATCTGCCACCGGTAGAACTGCACAGTTTGATGTCACCTTGGCCGTTCGCGCAATGGGGAATGGATATTGTTGGACCCTTTCCGGTAGGCAGAGCGCAAAAGAAATTCCTACTGGTAGCAATTGACTATTTCACTAAGTGGGTGGAAGCAGAGCCGCTCGCAACGATCACAGCCGCCCGGGTGCAAAAGTTTGTATGTACGCTCATATGCAGATTTGGAATTCCCAAAGTTATAGTTACAGATAACGGGTGGCAATTCATTGATAAAGGTTTAGGAGAGTTTTACAAACGTCTGGGAATTAAACATGTCACGAGCTCTGTGGAGCACCCTCAGACGAATGGCCAAGTGGAAGCGGTCAACAAAGTCATTGTAGCCGAGCTGAAGAAAAGGCTGGGAGATGCCAAAGGCCTCTGGGTAGATGAGCTTCCGGAGGTCCTGTGGGGATATCGCTGCACCCCGCACGGTACAACGGGGGAAACCCCGTTCAACTTAACATATGGAATGGACGCAATGATACCGGTCGAAGTAGGAGAACCTACTATACGAAGGGAAGTTCAAAGTCTGCAAGACAACAATGGTGAGCTTCGTGTGGAGCTTGATACTCTGGACGAACGAAGAGAAGTGGCAGTGATCCGAGCGGAGGCTCGGAAGAGGCTTCTGGCGAGGCGTTACAACACCAAGGTCAGGCCTCGACAATTTGTTGAAGGAGACCTTGTGTGGAGAAAAACGGCAGAAGCCCGACGAAACCGATCGGCAGGAAAATTAGCCGCGAATTGGGAGGGCCCCTTCAGGGTTGTGGAGAACTTACAAAATAGAGCATATCGCCTGGAGCACCCGACGGGAAGGGCTATACCCAATACGTGGAACGCGTCCCATTTAAAATTTTATTTCAGCTAAGAGTTTTGTACTTATCATTTTATATCAATAATACATTATGTTTATCACACGAAATTTTCGTCATGTGTTAACAGCCAAACGGGTGAGGCGGATTTCTTTTGTGAACTCTCACCTTGGTCTTAGGGCACGCTTCTAGAGAGCTCCTAAGACCTAAACCGAACGGGTGAGGTAGATTTCTTTTGTGAACTCTCACCTTGGTCTTAGGGCAAGCTTCTAGAGAGCTCCTAAGACCTAAACCGAGCGGGTGAGGCAGATTTCTTTTGTGAACTCTCACCTTGGTCTTAGGGCACACTTCTAGAGAGCTCCTAAGACCTAAATCGAGCGGGTGAGGCAGATTTCTTTCGTGAACTCTCACCTTGGTCTTAGGGCACGCTTCTAGAGAGCTTCTAAGACCTAAACCGAGCGGGTGAGGCAGATTTCTTTCGTGAACTCTCACCTTGGTCTTAGGGCGCGCTTCTAGAGAGCTCCTAAGACCTAAACCAAGCGGGTGAGGCAGATTTCTTTTGTGAACTCTCACCTTGGTCTTAGGGCACGCTTCTAGAGAGCTCCTAAGACCTAAACCGAGCGGGTGAGGCAAATTTCTTTCGTGAACTCTCACCTTGGTCTTGGGGCACGCTTCTAGAGAGCTCCTAAGACCTAAACCGAGTGGAACTCTTACGAGGCAAACCAAGCACGAAACGAAAAAGCTATGCGCAAAAAGACAAGTAAAACAAGAAACTGCAATAGACGTGGAGAAGGCAAAAGGGCAAAAGGAACTTGTATTTTCATTAACTTCAAAAAATTTGTTACAAGTAAAGTTCAAAAGCGGTAAAATCCTAGATCTAAACACTTAGGATTGACCTTCAGCTTCAGCTTCACCGGTCTCTCCAACCACTTCGACGGCAGCGTCGACATTTTGGGCGACCGGAGGAGAGGAGGGGGGAATGTGGATTGGAACTAGTTCGTTATCCACCACCATCATGCTCACGTCAAGGCGGGGATAGTCGGTAGGCACTTGAAAGAAGAGGTTGCATTGGGCGAGGGCCTTGTCAAACCCGAGCACATGCTCGTTTACCACTTCATCACCCAGCAGCTTGTTTTCTGCCTCCAACTTTGTTACCCGATCAAGGAGAGAATCCCGCTCGGCCGTCAAAGTCGCGTTGGAAGAAGTGGCCTTTTGGAGGTCAAGTTTAGCATCGTCTAAAGAGTGCTGGCTTTCTTCTTGTCTTCTTCTGCTATCCGCTCGATCTCGGTCAGCCGAAGGGTAAGGTCCTTATTGGCCTTGAAAGCGGAGTCGAACTTCGCTTGGAGCGCTTAAAGTTCGCGGAAGCAGAAGCTTTTTTCTGGGCGGCATAGGTCAAACACATGGCCGGCCGGGCCGTCAACTCCAGAGCCATGTTGGAGGCCTCTTCCTCGGTCATCCCACTGACTAGGGCCTTTTCCTCAGCGAAAAGGTCAAAGTGGATGCGCTTCGCCACCCAAGAGTTTGGACTCAGCAGACCGGGGAGAGGAGGCCCGTTGGGCAGATTCCTCTTAGCACGCTTGGACTCAGCCGATGTGTCCCGAGCGGCTTTTCGTTTCCCCTTCTTCTTGGGGTTAGACTCGACCGGGGGAGCCTGATCGGGAACAACCTCAACCGGGGGTGGAGGAATGGAAGCCTGTTGGACTAGCCGAGAGGTTGCAGGCGCAACGACGGTGGAGGGGGCATGGGACGAGCTCCCGCCCGGTTTCCTTACTTCGCCCCCCTCTGAGCGAACAGGCGGGCGAAGGTGCTGTTCTTCGATGGATCCATCTTGGACAGATAATCTGCAAGACAAAAGAAAATTCAGATAAGTTCCAAATGGCTGCTCAACAGAAGGCGGTCAAAAATAGCTTACCGAACACATTAGAAGGAAGGTTCTTGTTGCCCAGGAAACCGATCAGAACACGGCAGGAGGTCTTAGGGGGTAGCTGACAAAGCTGATTTATCAAGTCCATATCCTCGGGACTCATTTGGGGCTTAGGCCAAGAAAGGACCTTCCGGGGATCTCGGGTCCAATAGAAAGGAAACTTGGCTTCTCTGGTCGGGGAGCAAAAGCTCTGGTATCCGGTTTCCGTCGGCACGACTTTAAAGAAGTGACTTTTAAAGTCCTTATAGGAGCTGTTGTAAAGGGTTAGCAGGTGCTTGTTCCCGACCGTTCGAAGGGAAACCCAAGGTTTGGACGGGTGAGGTTGTACATGAAAGAAGTAAAGGAAGGCTGCAGGAGTCGGTTTAAGAGCTAAACCGGAGCAGATGGCGGAGAACGCTTGCATGAAAGCCCAACCGTTCGGGTGAAGCTGTGTGGGAGCCAAGTTAAGTATTCTCAGTACACCCATTTGGAAGTCAGAGAAGGGGAGAAGAACCTTCAAATCCTTGAACATCGTGGCGTAAACATAGAAGAAGTCGGTGGGATAGTTGCCCCGATCGTGGCAGACGTTCTCAGTCCTCTGACAGATGGCTAGTTTAAAATGCCTAGCGTCGACAGCCGTCTTGACTAGACTGATGTGGCTGATTAAATCCCGGAAGGCTTGGCGATGGTAAAAGGAAGAGGGAATTTGCCTAACTTCGTGAGGCACCCATTCGTAGCCGGGAACAGCCGACCAAGCTCGGGGCTTCCCATCCCAAGCGCCGGTGGAGTCCACGTGGATGGCAACTTCTTCAGGAGCGTCACTGTCGGCCAAGAGATCGGAGGAATTCCCTGAAGGCGAGGCCCTAGCGCCGGTGCCGGTAAGGGCAACCAAAGACGAAGATGGATTGGCGATGTCATCGTCAGCGTACCCCCTACCCTCATCGCCGGAGAAGTCAGAGGACATGGTTACCTGAGGAGTGGAAGACGAGCAGAACAGAGGAAGCAGAGAGGAAGAAGAGGCTGGCGACGGCGAGGAAACTGAAGTAAAAATTTAGGGCAAACATATGGGTATTTATACAAAGATAGGGACCGACTCAACGGGAACATTCGAAGCGTAAACTGCCAAAAGATCTGACGGTCCAAGTGACTTGACGGTTCAGATACAGAAAGATCTGATGGACCAGGCGATCTGACGCTTCATTTTTCTGTGTTTCCCGCCTAAAAATTGCAATCATGATTTCACATTTCTCGTAAGAGCGAGAGTCAGTAAGAGAAAGAGGAGAGCCGAACGGAGATCACTTCAAAAACCTACGCAAAAAGGTATTTTTGCTAGGGCTTGGGGGACTTGTGTTACTACCGAGGGTGGAGTAACCGACCGGGAGTGTGCAGACGCGTACGATCGGGTTTCTCAAGTACAATGTGTCCGATCGGGTTTCTTGAGTCTAATATGACCGATCGGGCGGGCTTCTAAAACTGTTTGGAGACAGTGGTTGAATGCTCATGAATGTGTAATTAACGAGGTAACGGTCGTTGTCGAGTATTTAAGATTAGCATTGAAAGCCATTAAGAGGTAAATTAATGGGTAATATTCTTTGAAATCATATAAATAGCAATCGAAGGAGAAGGTAAACTCTCTGTTTTTTACATATAGATAGACTTGCCAAGATCAATTCTGACTTGAGCGTCGGAGTGTTTTCTTGCAGGT
Source organism: Vigna reflexopilosa (assembly GCA_027742785.1). Classification (NCBI taxonomy): domain Eukaryota; kingdom Viridiplantae; phylum Streptophyta; class Magnoliopsida; order Fabales; family Fabaceae; genus Vigna; species Vigna reflexopilosa. Next base: position 30,109,612 of record CM050919.1, read on the forward strand.
CACCCCATTTACACTGATACCGAGCGCATAGGAGACTAGAAGTGAAGGACCGATCGGTGAAGGAGGAGTGTTTCTGGACGGAGGTAGCAGAAGTTTTCCCCGGTCCCATTCAGCAGAAACAGTACAATTTTTATCATTTACAAAAACATTTACAGTGTCTTTTACAATGGTAATTTCTTTTTAAGTGGGGTGGAAGGACATTGTTGAAGCTAGCTTTTTAATATATATATATATATATATATATATATATATATATATATATATATATATATATATATACTCTCAAAACCATTTGCAGAGATAAATATTATCAAGAAAAAGACAGAGATGAAAGATAAGCAAAGTTTCATTGTTACCACATATAATTATTACGAGTTAATTACAAAGTATTTTCTATGGACGACAAGGGACTATTGACAAATATAAAAGATCAATCACAGAATATGTTAGAAATTAGATGGTTGAAAGGAGATACTAACTAAAAATTAAAGAAAAACAGTGAAACGCATTTTATAAACATCAGGTATGACAATGAAATTTTGTATTTTAAATTATTGCAAACTTCATACAGTTTTCTTGTCTTCCACAGTCATCTCATCATCTAGAAGAAACAAATGGCTGAGAGAATTTTGAATGTCTAGAAATCCAAACTTAATATAATGATAAGCTTGATTACCAAAAACAACTCGAAACCTGTCACAAAACTTTCCATATTCTGGCAACAAAAACTCTTCTATGGATTTTATAATTCGTTCCTTCACTCGCTTATCAGAGACAGTCCATGTAGATTGAATTGTGCATGTCTCCTCAAAGTGCAAGTTGAACAAATTGAGCTTTTCTTTCATTAACTTCGCTACCACATCAGCCTCCGCCAACTCATTCGTCTCAACCTTCAAAAACTCCACCATCTTATTCCACGAACTTCTTAGATACAGGTTGTAGTTTTCTTCCACCTTTGCTGTGTTTGTTCGAAACCAATCATCGTCGAATTGCAAATCATGCGTCTTTTGTTCTATGTAGCTGAGATTATTGATCATAAAAACAGAGCTCAGGGCGGGGTCAGCGTAGAAGTCTTTAGACTTGGCTTCCAATTCTCTCTCTAACAACTCAATCATCCTTCCTATCACCACCCAAAATGAAGAATTTCCGATGCGGTAAGTTTTGTCAAACCTTTGCTTTATCTTACCTTTAGCAATTCTATGGATGTAGTCCATTGCTTTTTTAGTAATCAGATGAAGCCCTCCATCGTTAACAGGTGCCTGCACATTATTGGGATAAGTAAGTTTCCTCAACTTGTTTAGCATACTCAATCTTTGCCAAACGTCTTGAATATCATTTACAAACGAGAATTTGCGAAACAAAATCGGTGAGATGAACTCCCGTGTCAACTGACCAATGGCTCCGACATTTTAGGGACAATGTTGAACAGAAGATTCGGCAAATTCCCAGTTGTCATGGTGGTATCGGCAAAACTCACTAGTCCAATCGTCAGTTCCTTGCAAACCTTGTCGAAGAAGGCATCCGCAGCGACAGAGAACCCTGAAAAGAGGTAATCGCAGAGTCTCCTTTCATTGGGAAACAGTATCTTCGAAGTTGCCTTGCACGTTTTTAACCACTTCTCAACGTCCTCATTGTTGGGCGTTTGAAATTGCAACCCAAGTGACCGCCGACACTGTTCTGCAAACTCCTTTCGCCATTTGCTGTAAATGTCGCTGCATTCCTCCGTAAAACCTCCTTCCACAATCAGCTTCACGATTTCTTTAAGGCGGCTTATAATTTCAAATGGAAGTGCATCCATCACCAAGTTGACGTCTGGAACCCGTACTTCCAACATTTGAATCTGGTCCTTGTCTTTGTCGTTGGAGTCAAACACGGCTTTAAGGTATTTGTCCACGTGACTACAAACCATGGGAACAAGCATCTGATTCTCCTTTTCAAGCTCCTTTATACAGTTGATGAACTGTTGTTGGACGAAAAGACCATCATCAACGCTTCCATTTTGTGAAGTTGAATTGCTTTGAATAAGATCCCCATCTTCTGGTGAGGTGCCTAGAGTACTACCGACATCAGCATTAGCTTGTTGTTCCATGATAACAGGACTGCTACTACTAATTCTTCCTGAATCATCGACTTGAATGATCACATGATTTTGGTTCAGGAGCTGAAGATTCTCCCCTTGTGTGTAGCTCGGATAGTGACGAAGCTGGAGGAGGGAATAAGTGAAACCACCTCCAACAGTGACTAACCACAATTTGATCTTCATGAGCTGTACTGTTAAACCTCCGCAGAAGAAATATAGCAGATCGATCTGGAATCCAAATTGAGTGAGATTTGACAAGCCAAGCGACATGGTAGCAAAAGCAGCACAAGAGATGAGACTGTATGCATCAGGTTTACCCTTCACCACGTTATCAAAGAAAAAGGAATAAACTGAAGTGCCAACTTGTTGACCTAAAAGTGCCAACTTCATCTTCGGAGAACTCGTAGTCTAAACAAAATGGGAATTATATTTTTTTTGAAACCCAATACGACCACCTAATCATTCATATAGTCATTAAAAAAAATAATTTTTTTTTATTTATAAAAAAAAAATATATGTGTGAATCAAATAGAATATAGGTTCCTTTAAATGTTAGAAGTCGTCTCTTAAATCTATTTTCCATCCTTATGATTTTGCCAGTGTGCAATTTTTCTTGTGTTAAATTTTATGTTATGTTAACAGTCAAATAAAAAATGTTCAATTTTCGAAAACGGAATGTCATATTTGTAATTAAAACTTTACAAACAAAAATTTCAGGTTCAAGAAACTAAAGAGAAAAAAAGTGAGTTTAAACTAAAAATTCTTACCCAATTACACCCACCGAGTCATATAGACCCGAGACGTTATCTGTGTGAGAGGTTTCCATGAACTTTCGGACAAAAATACTTGCGGGTTGTGAAGGTTGTCAGAAGGATCAGTTCATTCATATGTTAGTCACATCATGAAGCGTGTTCAATTGAAAGAAAAAAGGAGCAGGCTCCTCCTCACCTATTTCACTCTCCAATTTTACTCTTTTGTTATTCATTTATTAAAGTTAAAATAAAATTAATAATGACTTAATGATTTTTTAACCATCAATAATTCTCTCAACTACTAATAACCCTAAATGTCTAGCCTACATGCACTCCCTTCCTCCTTCCAATTTTTTCACTTTCCATTTTTTTACTTTCATCACAGTCACAGTAGCATTTTGTTCACTTCACTTTTATTGTTTGATTGTTTTTTGAGTTGAGTGTTTAGCCAGCTCAGCCTAACTTTTAGACCGCATAACTGTTTTATCTCAGCTAAAGTTTTGCCAGGTCCACGTCAAGCAGCTCCATAATATGAGATCAAGCCTCATCATATTCTAACTCCTCAACCTCTCAAAATTGACCCATGATGGGTAGGTGGAGTAGATTGAGAACGTCATCTAATGTAACGCTCATCTCACTTATCGGGAGGTGAAAAGTATTTGTCTCATGGTGTCATCTCTTCGAAAGGGAAACGATCAATCCATGATCGACATACTCGTATGATAGGTTCACTAAGGAACCCAACCCCGACATGGAGATATAAGGCTCAATAGCCTCATGGTACATTCCAAAATGCTTCAACTTTTTGCCATTGAAGATCACCTTGATCCCCCTTCGATCCTACATAAAAACATAAAATTATATAACAAAAATAAATTAACAATTAATGAACAATTAACATTTAGGATGATGACTAACTCGGCCTTGCCATATGGCAAATGCAACATGTTGGGTATAATGGGTAAGTAAGGAGGTGTAATGTGGACCTCCTGGGAATCCACCATCTTCATCTTCATCTTCATATTCTTCCTCATTACAGTCATCCTGCTGCTGAACATCCTCCTACTCAACATAATCATCCTCACCATGTCCCTGATATATAAACTCTTCTTGCTTCTCATGATCATGCTCATCAATAACGTCCACGCGATATTCTTCTACACGTCTTCTACGAGTAGATGTCATAGGTCGTCTCCTTTCATCATGTGATGAAGATGATGGCTCACCACGAGAAGATGAAGCCTCAACACGATAAGATGATGCACCTCTAGTTCTAACCATTTTTATTAACCAATTGTATTATTAACCAATTATATTATTAATTAATTATATACAAAAAAATAAATAATTACAAAATAATAAATATTGAAACAAATAATAAATAATCGAAAAATAAAAAATTAATAACAAAATAATAAAGAATTAAATAAAATAACAAAAAAATTACTTAAATAATTACAAATTATAACAAAAACATTAGAAATTATAAAATAAATTAAGAAAAAAAATAATATGTAAGAAAATAAAATTTACGATTAATAATTATTATTTAATTAAATAAATAATTTAATAAAAATTACAAATTCAAAAGCAAAAATAAAAAAATTAAGTAAAATTATATACATAATAAATAATACATAAAAATTTTAAAATTAAAAAAAAAACAAATTCAAAAAAAATTAACAAACAAATAAAAAAAATAAAAATATACTCAGAAAATATATTAAATTTTATTTAACATTAAAACATAACATAAAAATTAAAATTAAAGAATATATAAATATTAAATTTTACAAACAAAAATATAAATGGTTAAAAAAAATTAATATACTAACGTAATAAAAAAAAGGTTTAATCATTTCGGAGGTTCCTATTTGTGCAGATTCGTGTCAATTAGGTCCTCGTATTCTGGAAGAGCTCAATTGGTCCTTCTTTTATGTAAAATTGAGTCAATAATGCCCTTGTTAATTGTTGTGGATGACGTTAAATGTGTTGTTTGGTGTCATGGTGAGGTAGCATTAAATAACCACGTGGCACATAAACAGGTCATTACATGGAGTTAAATGATTTTAAATTTAAAAAAACTTTCTTTGGATTATTTAATAAAAACATAGAAAGTTAAATTTAGGTTTAATAACCTATTTTGTTCCTAGTTCTGCTGAATGATTTCAATTCAGTCCCTCATTTTAAAAGTGTTTCAAATTGGTCCTCACTTATTAAATTTTGCATCAACATCGTCCCTTTTGTTAATACGTAGAAATGACGTAAACTCTATTTTCTCTATCATCTGCTACTCTGTGCAACGCAGCAGTTTTGTCAACGCTATTCGAGTTTTTTTATTCTTCATAACCATGTGTAAGAAGCCATGTTGGTAAGAAGTGACCAAGTAACACCAAAATGTTAGAAGGTGTTGCCTTTGCTGAAAGTGTCAGTTGCAGAACCGATAATGCTGAAGTTCCAACATTGTCAGAAAGAAGAAACCGAACAAATTCGGGATCAATGTAAGATAAAAAAAAGTTTCAAACTTTTTCTTGTCTTTCTTTCTTTGGCTTTCTGGAAATCACGTGAAAGAGAAGAAGACTGAAGAGGAATTTATAGAACACAAACATAAAGCCAAATAAGTTGGTATGATCTTCTTATCTCCAGAGTAGCCACACCAACACACTATACTATGCTAGCTATGATATTCTCTCTTGAGCCTTCTTATTTTCATCTTGTCTTTTCTTTCTTCCTCTATAAGTGGAAGCAGTGGATGCATATCTTGAGGTTGAGTGGAGTGAAAGGACAAAAGTAACCCTTAGTTTTCTTAAATCTATCAAAGCATGTTAGGTTGAAATTGGGATATTTTTTTAAGCATGTTTAGTTTGAGTCAAATATGCTTTTGCCTCTGATCATTCATAAATTTTAGGTCAATTTGATTTTGAAAATAATAATTATACTTTGTAGAGGGGATGTAGTGTTGGGAGAGTAGGGCGAAGTAGAGGTTGAAGGGGTTGTGGAGGCCTAGATTAATACAATAATTGGTACTATTCTAGTACCAATAAACAAATTTTTAATATATAACCTACTACATCGTAACATTGTAAGAGACACGGATCTGAGAAGATTAATAACTATAGTAATAGCATCAACATGTGGATTTTTTCTAGGTTCTTTAACTTCTATAATATACTTCACTACTTTTCGTCATTTGGAACTTGGAGCAAGAATATATGTTATTGCACTGAGTATAGTCTTTCTCCTAATTGTAGGAAATTTGGAAATGACATTTAAAAGATATCTAGGAGGTTTTAGGAATGGTTTCGTACTTATAGTAGAGATTGGGATAACAATGTTAATTAGCTTTTTCTTAATAAATATTTTGCAAAACTTAAGTGACAGACACATTACCGACGACCAAAAGCCTTCGATAAATCCGTCGATAAGTGACATACACATTACCGACAGATTTATCAAAAGCTTTTGACCGTCAGTAAAAAAATAACGATTCGTCGGTAATGAAAATTTACTAACGGATATATATCCGTCGGTAATATTAATAATTTTTGTAGTAAGTGGAGGAAATTGTTGTCCAATCAGAAGCCCAAGAACATCATGGTAGTATTATTGTGATTGGAACACTTCGGGAATCTTCACCTACAGTAGCACAACCTGCGGAACATACCGTAGTGGAAGTCGAACCAGAGCCCATACCACAAGTCCAACCGGTAGCTAGTGCAAGTGCAACTATGTTAGTTGGTGGAGCCCAACCTAGTGCAACAGAATCGGCCACTGTAACAGGAGTAGCAAAATCTCTAGACATAGAATTAGCCACTGCAGCAGGAGTAGCAGAACGTCGGCAAAACCATGTAAGACAAGAATTTTTTCGAAACTATATCACTGAATTTACTTTATAAACGTTCGGATTTATATCCGAAATTTCGGTTGATAGCATACTAAAAGGAGTCTGGATTAATACAATAACTGGTACTGTTCTAGTACCAATAAATGAATTTTTAATATATAAGTTATTACATCATAACATTTTAAAAGAAATGGGTATGAGAAGATTAATAACTATAGTGATAGCATCAATATGTTGATTTTTTCTGGGTGCCTTAAATACAATAATATACTTCACTGCTTTTCGTCATTTGGAATTTTGAGCAAGAATATTCGTCATTGCACTGAGTATAGTCCTTCTCTTAAATGTAGAAAATTCGGAAACGACATTTAAAAGATATCTAGGAGGTTTTAGGAATGGTTTCGTACTTAAAGTAGGGATTGGGATAGCAATGTTAATTAGTTTTTTTCTTAATAAATATTTTGCAACACTTAAGTGACATACACATTACCAAAGGCCAAAAGCCTTCAATAAATCCATTGGTAAGTGACATATACATTACCAACGAATTTACCAAAGGCTTTTGGTCGTATGTAAAAAAAAATAAAGATTCGTCGATAAATTTGTCGGTAATAAAAATTTACTGACGGATATATATCCGTCAATAAAAATCCGTCGGTAATATTAATTTTTGTAGTAAGTGGAGGAAGGAGAGGAATTTGTTGTCCAACCAGAAGCCCAAGAACAACATGGTAGTATTATTGTGCTTGGAAAACTTCTGGAATCTTCACCTGTAGTGGCACAACCTGAAGAACTTGCCAGAGATTTACCAACGAATCTTTATTTTTTTTTACCGACGACCAAAAGCCTTTGGTAAATCCGTTGGTAATGTGTATGACACTTACCGACGGATTTATCTAAGGCTTTTGTATGTCACTTACCATCGGATTTACCGAAGACTTTTCGCCTTTGGTAATGTGTATGTCACTTAAGTTTTGCAAAATATTTATTAAGAAAAAAATTAATTAATATTGTTGTCTCAATCCCTACTATAAGTACGAAACCATTCCTAAAACCTCCTAGATATCTTTTAAATGTCGTTTCCGAACTTCCTACAATTAAGAGAAAGACTATACTTAGCAATAACGAATATTCTTGCTCCAAATTCCAAATGACGAAAAGCATTGAAGTATATCATAGAAGTTACGGCATCTAGAAAAAATCCACATGTTGATGTTATCACTATAGTTATTAATCTTCTCATACCCGTTTCTCTTACAATGTTACGATGTAATAGCTTATATATTAAAAATTTGTTTATTGGTACTAGAACAGTACCAGCTATTGTATTAATCCAGGCCCCTTTGAGTATGATATCAACCGAAGTTTCGGATATAAATCCGAAAGTTAATGAAGTAAATCCAGTGATATAGTTTTGAGAAGTTCTTATTTACATGGTTTTGCCGACGTTCTGCTACTCCTGTTGTAGTGGTCGATTCTGCTACTCCTGCTGGAGTAGCCGATTCTATGTCAAAAGATTCTACTACTCCTGCTGTAGTGACCGATTCTGCTGCACCAGGTTGGGCTCCACCAACTAACATTATTGCACTTGCACCGGCTACCGGATGAACTTGTGGTATGGGCTCCGATTCGATTTCCACTATGGTATGTTCCGTAGGTTGTGCTACTATAGGTGAAGATTCCCGAAGTGTTTCAGGCACAATAATATTACCATGTTGTTCTTGGGCTTCTGATTGGACAACAAATTCCTCCACTGACTACATTAATTATTAATATTACCGAAAAAATTTTATCGACGGATATATATTCGTTGGTAAATTTTCATTACCGATGGATCGTTATTTTTTTACTAACGGTCAAAAGTCTTTGGTAAATTCGTCGATAATGTGTATGTCACTTACCAACGGATTTACCGAAGACTTTTGGCCTTCGGTAATGTGTATGTCACTTAAATTTTGCAAAATATTTATTAAGCAAAAAGCTAATTAACATTGCTATCCCAATCCCTACTATAAGTACGAAACCATTCCTAAAACCTCCTAAATATCTTTTAAATGTCGTTTCCGAACTTCCTACAATTAGGAGAAAGACTATACTCAGTGCAATAACGAATATTCTTGCTCCAAATTCCAAATGACGAAAAGCACTGAAGTATATCATAGAAGTTAAGGCACCTAGAAAAGATCCACATGTTGATGTTATCACTGTAGTTATTAATCTTCTCAGACCCATTTCTCTTACAATGTTACGATGTAATAGCTTATATATTAAAAATTTGTTTATTGGTACTAGAACAGTACCAACTATTGTATTAATTCAGGCCCCTTTTAGTATGCTATCAACCGAAGTTTCGGATATAAATCCGAAAGTTAATGAAGTATATCTAGTGATATTGTTTCGAAAAAGTTCTTGTCTTTCATGGTTTTGTCGACATTTTGCTACTCCTGTTGTAGTGGTCGATTCTACTACTCCTGTTGTAGTGGCCGATTTTATGTCAAAAGATGTTGTTACTCCTGTTGTAGTGGAAGATTCTGTTGCACCAGGTTGGGCTCCACCAGCTAACATTGTTGCACTTGCACCAGCTACCGGTTGGACTTGTGGTATGGGCTCCGGTTTGACTTCTATACGACATGTTCCGTAGGTTGTGCTACTGCAGGTGAACATTCCAGAAGTGTTTCAGGCACAATAGTACTACCATGTTGTTCTTGGGCTTCTGGTTGGACAATAAATTCCTCTTCTTCCTCCACTTACTACAATAATTATTAATATTATCGACAAATTTTATTTACCGACATATCTTTTACCGACGACCAAGGAGTGGGGTAGCGATGAGACGACGAGTGACGATGATAAGAGATGGGGAGGCATGGGAAGTGCGCCAGACGGTTGGATTGGGGCATGGGCGTGGATGTAGATGTTGAAGAGGTGGGTGTGGGAGGGTGAGAAGAAGGTTTTCAGGGAGTGGAGAAGGTGAGGTTGGAGTTGGTGAGGAAGAGGAAAGGGAGGAGGTTTCCACGCAACGAGATTTATTGTGCCACGTGTTATTAAATGCTAGCTCACGCAAGGCAAAAAATTTAACGTCATCCACAACATTTAACGGCATGAACATTATTGATTCAATTTTATATAAAAAGGGATTCAATATAACTATTTCAAAATACGATTACCTAATTGACACGAATTTGCACACATAAGAACCTCTGAAATGATTAAACCTATTTTCTATTAATAACTTTAAAATAATTTTTGATAAAATTCAATGTAAAATATAATTATAAATAAAGTTAATTTTGTTAAAAAGATTTATTAAAAATATTAATTTTAATAAAATATTTTTATAATATTTATATAAAAATAAAATTTTGTTTTAATTTGGAGATGAACAAAAATTGTTTAATTTAAGAAAAAATGTGACAGTGACATATGACATGACAATGACATATGATAATATCATGGTCATATCACATTGTCATAGTTAAGTGTCACGGTTTTAGTTTGATACATGCTAAATTATTTTTTTAAAACATTTTAAAAAATAAAAATAAAAATAATTAAAAAATATCTAGGAAAAAAAAGTCAACAACCATTGATATAATTACACCAATAAGTCCTTTTGTTAAATTGACAAAATCAGAGTTAACTCTATGATAATGTGGTAAAAAAATCTGTAATTTTTTTTCTCTGTCCTATGCTCTTTCTGGCATGCGCTTTTTCTCTCTCTTCTCTATTCCTCTTAATATTAAATTTACTTATTAATGTGATATGATGTGGTTTTCAAAATGTTTAACTATCCCCTAAAATAAAACTCTAAACAAACAAAATATATTTTTTAGTTTTTTGGGCCCAACAAGGATTGATCTTGCTCCTACGTATTCTCATTAAAATGAGAAATCAGGGTTACGTAGTTCTTTTTGAAAGGTTGATTGTTGTTTGAAGATGTGAATGTTTTATATTTTTGATATTTTTACGTGAGAAAGAGAAAATGTTTTTTAATACAAGGACGATGCGAACGATCACACATATGCCCAAACCTTTAAAATATTCTTTATTATTTTTTAGAAGAGAAAAAGAAAAGGTTTTAACACAAGGACGATGCGTGCGATCACACATGTGCCTAAACCTTTAAAACATTTTTTTATTATTTTTTTTAGAAGATAAGAAGAAAAGGTTTTGGCACAAGGACGATGCGTGCGATCACACATGTGCCTAAACCTTTAAAATATTTTTATTATTTTTTAGAAGAGAAGAAGAAGAGGTTTCAGTACAAGACGATGCGTGCGATCACACATGTGCCTAAACTTTTAAAATATTTTTATTATTTTTTATAAAAGTACATTTAAAAAGTAGATAATTATTTAAAATGGAAACAAAAGAAAAAAAAGAAAAAAAAACAAATAAAAAACAAATAAATAAATAAAATAAAATAAAAATAAAAATAAAAATAAAATATAAGGATAAATAAATAAATAATGAAAATAAAGTAAAAAAGTAAAAGAATACAATAAAATGAATAAAAGTAAAATAATAAGTAAATGAAAAGGGTGCAAAGGTGCTAAATAAGAAACAGAGGTGTCTAAATAATTAAAAAAAAACGAACTGGGCCAAAGCCCAGGCGGGGAGGGATGCGAAAATGAGAATAAGGGGGGCGCAGGGAAGAAATTCGTTTTTTGCTTTTTAGGAACGGAACGGGCCTGAGCCCAAAGCAAGGAATGGCCGTAAGGGTGTAAAGGTGAGAAATGAGGGGTGCGCGTAGGAGAGAAAAAGTTTTATTTTTATTTATTTTTTGCTGGATCAGAAGGCCCAAGGCCCTTTTCACTTCTCAGATCTGGAAAACCCTAGGGGTTCTCACATCCTAACTCATTTCCAACGCATCCAAAGGCTCAAGTTCCTCTCATTGAACGAGAAACCCTAGAGGCACTCACAACCCACTTTGCCTCAGTCTCCGTTCAAACGGCCGGCCACCGTGACGGACCCCCGCTCAATCCAAAGCGTCACTGGCGACCAGGCGCCACCGGAGCCGCCGCCAACTCTTTCCTCTTCCTCTTCGCGCGCGGGAAGTTCTCTCCTTCTTCTCCGTTTCTTCGCGCGCATACGGCTGCCTCCGCCAAACGGCCACTGCGAGACTCGAAGAGAGACCGTCTTCTCTTTCGTGAATCGCCTCTTGGGCGAGCTCGACCACCGCGCCGGCCAGGGCTCCGCTAGCGTCACCGGTCGTCGCCAGAGATGCCTCCGGTCACCACGTCAACATCCTCCTTCCCTCCTCGCTTGCAAACAGAGGAAGCCATTTCCCTCTTCTTTTCGCGGCTGCCATCGCCAACAACCCTTGCGAAACACACCTAGGTTCTCTTCTTCATCTTCTCACTGTAATGGGTCTGGTTGTGATGAAGGAATGGGTTTCTTGTCTCTTGCACATGAAAGGAAGCTGTTAGGTGAATGACAGTTGAAGATTGGATGAGGGGATAGATTTCTGGGACGTGCGTGACGGAGAAATTGGTTTCGGTGGGTGTGGCTTTGTTGTGTAAATTGTGCTGTGTTGTCTTTGCAGGAAAGTGGCTTTTGCGGATTTGTGGTTAAAGGGTACTGTGCCGGTATTAGAAGGAAAAGTGGAAGATCAAGTCCATAGGGACAGTGGCTAATCTCGCCCCTTTGTTTGAATGCAATGGATATAGCAGAGGATAGAGAGAGTTGTTCCAAAAGGCAAGCTTCGAACTTACGACGAATGTTTTGCTGGGAAGAACAAAATTACTTCTATTTTGTGTTTTTCATGAGAACTGCTATGAAAGGAGAAAGTTGATTCTGCTTCTGTATTTTGAGTCATTCTCCCTGCACCTCACCACCCTCATCCTGCACCTCCAAAAAAATTTATAATTTCAAACGTGCCCTTTCACGGTCAATGAAGAGAGAGAAAAAAAATTGTTTAAAAAAATTAATAAAATTTCAAACCTTATTTAACTCAGAGTGAATCTTCACTGCCGCATCTCACTCCTCCCTGCCGCATCTCAAACTCTAGATCTACACCCCCTTCTTCCTCCTTCTTTTTCTCTCCATCCTCTGTCTCTTGCATCCACTGGTTTGCTCACATTCGTCGCCTGGCGTCCAGTCTCTGCTGCTTTGTTCGCGTTCTTCGCTGGCGTCCAGGTTAGTAGCTTCTATCTTTCCTGTTATGTGCTTGGTCATCTTTCCTGTTATATGCTTGGTTGGGGCTGTTATGTGCTTGGTGGTTCGTGGGTCGTGAGCGGATAGGAGCTGCTGGAGGTGCACGCCGCATTTGGAAATGCGGCAAGGATCACAGCCGTAGTTGGAAGTGCGGCTCGCTGGAGGTGCACGCCGCATTTGGAAGTGCGACAAGGATAAGAGCCGCAGTTGGAAGTGCGGCTTCGTGGAGGTGCACGCCGCATTTAGAAGTACGGCAAGTGCACGCCGCAGATCGAACTGCGGCAAACTATAACCGGAGTTCGATATGCGGCAGATGGCATATTTTAACATATCTTTTTATAATCTTTTTATAATATCTTTTTATAATCTTTTTATAATATTTTTTATAATATATATATTCGTTATTTATGAAGTATTGTTAATAAAATCATTTATTAAAACCTTTACTAATTATAAAAACTGATTTGGAAGTGCGGCAAGTGCACGCCGCAGATCAAACTGCGGCAAACTATAACCGGAGTTCGATACGCGGCAGATGGCATTTTTCAGTTTTTTAATTAAATTTAGATAATTTTAGGGTTTAGTCTGAGACTGTTTATTTGAATTTGAATTGAATATGTGGTTTGATATGTTGTTGGCATGGTTATGATATTTATTTTGAATTCTTTATATTTTTTTTCAAATGTTTTCTCATTGTTGAAGTGTTTTTTATTTACACGAAGATAGTAATGAAAAATAATTTTTTTATATTAGTATATACTAATTTAAAATGGTTATTGACACACACTATACACACAGTAGATACACACTAGTATATAGAAATATAAAGTATTTATGTGGTGACTGTCTTATTTTCGTATATTTAATTTGTTTTTAAAATAATAATTTAATTGTTTATTGAAATAAATACTAATTATTAATTACGGTTTTGACTTTTAATTAAATGAAGGTTTTGACTTTTAATTAAATAAAGGATATATAGGTAATTTTGGGGGTGCAAGATGAGGTGAGGGAGGTGCAGAAAGATTCACTCCTGTATTTTTAGTGTTTTCTAGGTACTGCTTTTGTATTTTTTAGTGTTTTTTAGGTGTTGTTCCTGTTTTTTTTTTAGTGTTTTCTAGGTGCAAGTAGAAGAGATTAAAGTCTTGACGTTGGGGGAGTGTATACCCATCTGGAGTGTATACCCATCTTCTATTGTCATTTGTATTTGATGAATTTTGTTGAAACTACATATTGGGTGCAGTTTTGATTAACAGCAGTTTTGATTAACAGAGAAAGCAAACACAACTGTATGCATTGATTGAACACAATTTCATTCATCTTTCAGCAGGCATAAGGCAAACATATATAGCATATAAACGAGCATGACCAAAGAGCTTGGATGTATGAAGACTTACCTTCGCAGCTTCAAGAGAAGATAAAACTTTCTTTTTTGTTTTAGTCTCCTTTTCTTTACTGGATTCAATTTCCCCTTCGTTCCCAATGTTGTTGCAGGTGCCAGAAAATTATAGTGAACGTGAACAAGGGTTACCGGATGGCAACGAGGATACGAGGATGGAGTTGAAAGAAATGAAAGTTTTTTTTAGCTCCTGTGCTAAGGCTGAGTGTTTTTTTTTCTCTCGTGATCTCCCCCTTTTTGACCATGATGAAAACCAATTTTTAAAAACCACCAATACTCCTCCCGCTGCCCTCCTCCTGGAGATCAGGGCATATCCTTTGACCTGTGATTTCCTCCTTGTCTTTTTCCTTTCTTTATGTTTAGAATAGATCAGTTGGGAAAAGCTGTTCAGATACCCTTTCCTTCTACGATGCATGATTGTATGAGGCAGCTCTACATGAGAATTTTTAGCAAGAGGAACAAAAGCTTTCTTTCACTGCAGGAACATTTTAAACATTACGGTATAATAATGTTGCAGGTTGGTAAGCATTGCCTAATGCTTTTCGGGTTGCAGGCAGCTTAGTTGACTTTTTCGTTTCGTTTTTTTTTCTTTCCTTTTGCAAAACGTTAGAAATGCATCAAATATATTATTTAAGAAAACCTTCAATAAAGGAAAACTTTGATAATTAAAACAAATAAAAAATAAATAAGTAAATAAACAAAATAAATATATACATAGATTAAGAAAAAAAAATGATAAAAATACTAAACAACAAAAGAGAAAACCTATAAAATAAAACAAAAGCAAGAACCAGGGATAAAAATAAAAATAAAACATAAAAATAAATAAAGGAGAAGAAAAATAAAAATACAAAAAGTAGAAAAATAAAAGAATAATAATAATAATAATAAAAGTAACAAATATAAATAATCCAAAAAAAGAAAAGAAAATAAAAACAAAAACTTTTTTTTTATTTCTTCCCAAAAAATAGATGTATATGAAATTTGTCTTTCCCTTTTAATATTTTATTATCTCTTCTTAATTCTAGACGTTTTTATCTACCCGGACGAAATTGGATATTGACACATGTTAATAAATGCTTCAAAAAAAATAAAAGTTTTATTAATTCAATTAACTAAAAAGTGTTTATTTTTCCTTATTAATTTATTCATTAAAGCATGATATTTTTGTTCTTGCTTTTTTTTATTTAAATAAAAACATGATACATTTATTGTTATATATAAAGAAAATGAAGGAAAATGATGAAAATTGCTAACGCATATGATGTATGAAGATGTCTATGCCAAATAATGATTAAAAGACAACATGTTTTTTTTTATGCTTTTAAGGTAGGTCCGATGTCTTAAGGTCTAAGCATTGTATGCAATCTCACAAGGATGACTTCCTAAACCTAAAATCAAGGCCACCAGAGCTATGGTCTTTTTCAGAGCTTTTCCACAACAGTTGAAATGCAACTAGGTGTGAAATTGCATGTAAAGAGAACAGACACTAGCTGGGGTTCTCACGATAGCCAAACTGGAAATAGTCCAAAAGTGACACCGCTACACAACCCCTCTAATTCTATGTTACACTCAGACCCGGGTATAGGGTCCCACTCATGATATAATAATAATAAAAACGAATATAAATAAATTACCAAAATAAATAAAGACAATCATATATAATAAATAAAGGGAAAATAAATAAAATAAAATAAAATAAAGAAAAACCACATCAATTTTGCACATTTAATTAAGACGGTCTGATTCTCTAGCGTGCCCAGTGGAGTCGCCATCTTTTGCAACCGAAATCGCGACGGGACAACGACCCGAAAAACAAACGGGTTTGAGAAATAAATTTGTGGAGTCGCCACCATAATTTATTATGGAAAAACTATGGAAAACCATAAAATAAGACATGGTCTACGAAAAGAGATTTTCAGGTTCGGGAATCGGTTACGCGTAAGGAAGGTATTAGCACCCTATCGCGCCTGCCCAAAAGCAGTACCTTTAATTAAATGTATAAAGTTGACGTGGTTTTTCAAAATGTTTAAATTTCCCTAAAAAATAAAAAAATAAAAAAATAAATAAAGCTATTAAGAAACAAAAAAAATATTTTTTGTTTTATGAACCCGACAAGAATTGACCTTGGTCCTACGTACATTCATTATAATGGATAATCAGGGATCACGTAGTTCTTTATCTAGAAAAAGAGTTGTGAGTTTGTTTAAAAATTATTATTGATTGATTTAGATTTTTGAAAAGTGAATCCGAAAAAAGATTTGGTTTAACAAGATTGACATCTTTTTTTGGTTTTGAAGATTTTGTATTTTTATTTATTTAAGAATGGTGGGAAAAAGAAAGAAACCGGCCATAGGCCGACACATATTTATAAAAAAATACCTTTAGAAAACAACTTTAGAGTATAATAAAAAGAGAAAAAAATGGTGTAGAGGTGATATACTTTTTTAGCTTTCAGTACTCTCCACTTTCTTCTTTGATGATTGCCGTCGACAGAACCCTTATGGGTGAGAACCTATTTTTTTCTATACTCTCTTTCAATTATTTCTGCATGCTTCTCTCTATCTTTTTTTTCGTCCCCCCTTTTCTATGGCAGAGTGCGTATTTATATACACACATTATAATATTATGGAAATCTTGCCTTAATTGTGAATTAATTGACAATAAAACAAAATAGGGAAAGAAATGGTCATGGTTGCCAGAAAACAAAATAATATTCAAAACATTGATTATCATTATTGTCAGAAAATCATATTTTCCTCTTTAAAAGCAACTGATGCAACAAATTATATTAATATACTATTTTAATTATTGTTTATAATTATTAGCATAATATTAATTCAAATTATTACCATATTAAACTAACATTTCAAAAATATTGTGTTTGGTATTAAAGTTATTATTTTATCCCTTTTACCCACCATTAATTATTATTCTCTTATTTTTTTTATTTTTATTGATTTACTTATCCGGACGAAATTGGGTGTTGACATCATGTATTTGGGAAAATGTCGAAGAAGTCTTCTGTAACGAACCCTTGGAAGAAGAAATCAATATTCTTTGATCTTCCATATTGGTCAAAGTTAGATGTTAGACATTGCATAGATGTCATACATGTAGAGAAAAATGTTTGTGATAGTTTGATTGGTACACTACTAAACATCTAAGGAAAAACAAAAGATGGAGTGAATGCGCGTTTGGATTAGGTTGACATGAAGATCCGAGAAGAGTTGGCACCAAAAGAGATTGGTAAACGTACTTATTTGCCCCTTGCATGTTACACAATGTCCAGACAAGAGAAGATAAGTTTTTGTCTTTGTTTAAAGAGTATCAAGGTACCACAAGGATACTCTTCAAATATCAAGAGCTTAGTGTCAATATGCATGACTTAAAGCTTGTTGGACTGAAGTCTCATGATTGTCACGTTTTAATGCAACAATTGTTACCGGTGGCAATTCGTGGAATTTTGCCCAAAAAAGTTAGGCAGACCATAACTCGATTGTGCTCATTTTTCTTGTCAATTTGTAGTAAAGTCGTGAAGAATTGATGCAAGCACATATGTACATATTAAACAACACAAATAAAGTGATCCCATTTGTGGAAGCACACAAAGCCGTTATAAAGGACAAGTATCCAAGACAATCAGAGAAATGGCAGTTGATGGAGCATAACAGAACATTTTTGTCCTGGTTCAAATCTAAAGTTTTGAAAGAATCACGGTCCTCTGAGACATTGTTGCGACTAGCAAATGGTTTGAAGTTTGATGTTGTATGTTGTACAGGCTACAAAATTAATAATTGCACATTCTATACAAAGACTTTGGATGATAAAAGCACAATACAAAATAGTGGCGTCAATGTAGAAGCTGAGTCGCTACAATTTTCCACATCCAAAGACCAAAATCCTGTAATATGATCCATGAGATATTATGGTAGAATTGAAGAGATATGGGAGGTTGATTACACTAGGTTTTCTATTGCACTCTTCAAATGTAAGTGGGTCGACAATAAGAGTGGTGTCAAAATAGATGAATCTGGTATGACACTTGTTGATTTTCGAAAGGTTGGTTATGGAGACGAACCGCTTATCATGGCATATCAAGCAAGTCAAGTTTTTTATGTCAAAGATCCTGCGTCTGACCATTGGTATGTTGCTCTTCAAGGAAAAAGAAAAATTGAAGATAAAGAAGAGAATCTAAGTAATCTTCATATTGTTGACAACCATCCATTTAAAACAACAATAAATTTGGATGACGACTCTCTAATTAATGATATACAAGCAATTCGGGAAGATCACAATGAGGGAATATACATATGACCAATCCATACGATTATGTATGAATTTCGTGTTTGTGTAAATAATTATGGCTTTTGTTAAATAATATATGTTATTTTATAAGGGTTTTATTAATCTTTCATCTTATTTATTGTGACAGATATATGGTTGAGTCACCTCATTCTTCAGGGGATGAAGTCCCCACCACTTCTAGACAGACGAGAGGAGCGACAAGGTTACGACGGCTTATACTTAGAAGAAATGCAGGTGAGAGGACACTTGAGTTGCATCTGGCCCAAATGTAGATATATTTAGGTCTTACCTTGGAGTACTAGCACGTGATCGTATCTCTATACTTACTCCATCCTTTGACTATGTATCTGAGGCTGATCGGAATCTCATTTGGCAAGATCTATTGGTAAGTTAAACAATATTGCTCCAAATTCTAGATTCATTATATTAATAAATTTGTATTGATATAAGGTTATTACTTTCTTTGTTGTAGATGACATTTGATATGCCAAATGTAGAGAGCTTAAGGAATAGGTGTTTATCTGCAATTGCAGAAAGATTTTGAGGGTTTAAGACATAATTGACGTCCAGATATATATTTGAACCAAAAAGTAATGAAACTCCATGTTCCAAATATTCAGCAATTGACGAAGAAACATGACGTCAGTTTGTAGAGCTTCGTTCATCCGAGATGTGGCAGGTAAGTGTAGGTAAAATCATTCAATTCATCATTCATAATTCTTTTTTATGACAATTGTTTCATTTTGTCGTAGGAAAAAAGGTCAAAAGCATAGAGAATAAGTGCTCAGAATAAAAATCCACACCTACTGTCTCGTGGTGGATATAGGAAGCTCGAGGAAAAAATAATCAAGCAGAAGTCAGATAGTAGACTTCCACTTTCTAAGGGTGGTGACCCTCCTCCTCCTCCTTCACCACCATCTTAGACATGTAGTAGATTGGTAAGAACCTCAATGTTTCAACTTTCTTTGTTGTATAAATGTATGCTAAAGCAATTTTTTTTAATAGTTCCCTTGCAACACATATGATGTTATCTGGGAGATTTACTGCTACAGCTAAAAAGCTTGCATGGGTTGCCCTTAAGGTTTAGTGTTTTAGTTCATACTTTGTTACATTTGGTTCCATTCAAATGATGTTACTTAACATTTTATAATTATGATGATTGTAGTGTAATAGACAAACGGGGTCATATGAATGTGGTTACTACGTCATATTTTGGATTATGACCATTATTCGTGCACATTACACTAGTGGATAGGGAACAATAATATTTAGGTTTGAATTTTATTTTGTCTATAGTTTAGATTTCATATACATTAATTGAAATCATTGTGTTTTATGTAGAGATTCAATAGGACTGCTCCAATTCTAGAGAAGTCACTTCAACTCGTGAGGAAAGCACTGGCTAGATATGTAATTCAATTATATAATAGTATGTAGTAGATATTAGGATATAGTAAGTTCTAAGTTTATGTTTCTAAGTTGTTTTATGTTTTTCTACATTATTATTAGTTTAACTTTGTACATTGCATTGATTAATGCTTCAAACTTGATTTATGCTTCTAAGAAGTTGATTTATGATTCCTTTGAATGTATTTATGTTTTAATATAATTTTCATTCAAAATATACGTTTCTGGATTATTCTGGACTGTTCTGGCTGTAAATATAAATATGCAGGTCTGTTTCTGTAGTTGGAAATGTAGCAAAAACATATCTCATTTAAAAAAAAGTGGACTATGCCTCGGTTGAGGTCACAACCGAAGTAGAAAAGCCCCCTATGGCTTCGGTTCACATCATACCCGATGCAGAAAGACTCGCGGATGAAAAAAAAATGGGCTCTACTGCCTCGGTTAGGGTTAGAACCGAGACAATAGAGGGGGACATACTGCCTCGGTTCAGAAGGAATAGAGACATAAAGTCCTACGAAAAAAAAATAAAAAAAAATCAAAACATCTACTGCTTCGGTTAGGGATGAATCGAGGCAGTATCCTACCCTTTTATGCCTTGGTTTGCACCCAGACTTTTTGCCTCGCCTGAATATGCCTCTGTTCGGGAACCGCTTCCTATGAGCAAAAATAACCGCTGTCGTTTCCTCTCAGTTTTAAAAGAGTTTTTGAAAAATAAAATTAAACACATTTTAATGACCAAAATGTTCTTATTTTTATGTTTCCTTTTTATTTAGATATTTATGTTATATATATATATATATATATATATATATATATATATATATGGTTTGTTAATTTATGTAACCTCTTAAAATGTACTAAATTTTAGACTAATAAATGAAGTATTTATAAACTCAATTTGAAATTAGGTAAGAAGATCAATAATCCATAATTATCACGATAATCAATTATCTTAAGTGATAATCAATTATTTATGAATCATTTCAAAAGATAATTTTCTTGAGATAATCGATTATCTCAAATGGTAATCGATTATCTCACTAGTGAAAAAACAACGTATAACGTCATGCGTTTAACATCAAACCACTAAATAGCCAACCTTAAAAATGACCGATGACATTTTTGTAAATAAATGCAATTATTAAACGTCGTTTATAATTGTAATTCGATGTAAAAAGATATAAAACGTCGAATGTCCTAGCGTTAGACGTTAAAAAGTTAGTGAATTAAATAAAAATTTGAGCGGGAGATTGAAAATTTATTCACTTTATCTTAGCGCGCTAGACCCTCTTCTCTTCTCAAACGAAGTTTGACGACCATCACATATAATCTTTCTTTCATTTGATACAAATGCATGTTAATTAACTACTTTATGTATAATTTTCGTTTGTTTTAACCGATTATTTTGGTGTTCTTGTCCTTCATAGATGCATTCTGCTTTCTCTCTCACGGGTGATGACACTTTATTGCGATGAACCCACCTTTTGAAGGTTAGTTTTTGTTTTCGTTTTGAAGAACTTGTTTGATGTTTTTTTTAACTTGTTTATGATTGTTGTTTGGTTGAACTTGTTTGTTGTTGTTTGATTGAACTTGTTTGTTGTTGGTTATTGTTGTTTGTTGTTGATCAAAGTTCATGCTTTATAAAATACCAAAAACTTGAAATTTGTTATTTTTCTACTTTTCAGATCTCGTAGAATTGTTAAAAACGATCACAGTTAATTAAAAAAAAGAATTGATTAACCTCAAATATTGACAAAATTTGACGTTAAGTTAGCGTCTTATATTGACAAAATTCAACGTTAATTTAATGTCGAATCTTTTAAAATTCGACATCAATTTAATGTCTCCTGATATGACGTCGTTCGCGAATTCGCTGTTAAAAGCCCAAAATATTTGACGTTGTACGCGATTTTTGTACTAGTGTCTGCGAGCTTATGCAAAAGATAATTTTTGAAAATAATTGATTATTCTTGAAGATAATTTATTATCTACAAATCGTTTCATTTTTTGTTTTTATTGGTATAATCGATTATCTCAAGTGATAATAGATTATCTTAGTGAGTTTCGAAAATAATTTTACATTGAATATTTGTGTACATCTATGTATTCTAACTACTGAGTTATTACAAAAGAAGTATTACAAAAACCTTATTCTTCAATGAACATCAATTTCTTCTTGTCTTTAAGCACTTCATCATCAAAATTCTTTTGGCTTTAAAATAGCTTGTTGCCAACATAAAGCCTAATCCTCGTCCTTAATATTTATCTCAATGTTCTTCAAGTTGTCCAGAATCTTGTTCAAGTCTACTAGCCACTCCACAATCATTCTTGATTTAGTCATCTTAAACACAATTGTTACTTTAAACTAAATTTAAGTGCCAAAAGACTTGGTAACTTAAGTTTCACCCACACCAATGTAACAACCATTAACCACTTCTCCTAATGCTTTATCACTTATACTCATAATTATGGTGTTTCTGACCTTGTTGATCATGTCAGCCTTTTCCTTCTAAGGAGTAGGCGTTGTCACGTTAGTCTCACCCTTTAAAGTATCAACACAACCTTGTTGTATAGAGATGACCTCCATCTTAACAATAATAATGCAAGAAAATACAAGAACAAGACTGAAAGGAAACACTTTTATTGACTAGAAAATTCCATACCTAGAGACTTTAACCCAATTATGATGAAGGGTAGAACCTAAATTAAGGGAATAACATAAAATCATTCAACGAAAATAAAAACTTTAAGATAATATAATATATAATCTACTAGGTGATATAATACAAGTACGTTCTTGACAGTCTAACTAGTTTCAACACTAGACAATCTTCTTCATCCAACACCCTACCCTTCTTGCTTTAGTCTTCAAGTGGGCTTTTTTCATGAAAATTTGCAATGGGTTTCTTTTTTGAGACTCTTCAACGGAGCCCCCTTCATGAGACTCTTCAACGAGATCCTCTTCATGAGGCTCTGTGACGGGGCTTCCTTCATGAGACTCTCCAACAGGGCCCCCTTCATGAGACTCTTTGACGTGGCTTTCTTCATGAAATTCTTCAACAGGACTTTTTTCATCAGACTCGAGGCTTCCTTTGTGAGACTCTTCAACGAGACTTCCTACATGAATCTCTTCGATGAGGCTTCCTTCACGAGACTCTTCAAAGAGGCTTCCTTCATGAATCTCTTCAACGAGGCTTTTTTCATGAATCTCTTCAACGAGACCCCCTCCATCACTTTTCAACAGACCTCCCTTCACGAGACTCTTCAACGAAGTTTCCTTCAAGAGACTCTTCAATGAGACATCCTTCATAAGACTCTTCAACGGGATCCCTTTCACGAAATTCTTTGAGGTTTCCTTCATGACACTTTTTAACATGACTTCCTTCATAAGATTGTCTAAGTGAGTCACTGAGCTCTTCAACAAATCTTTTATTGCACATGATTTAGCACCTATCACATTTTCTTTATTCTTCACCTTGTTTGAAATAACCAATCTTGAACGAATGTCATCTTCGTGAGCATCTACGATCGACAATTCGTGAAACGAATTTTGTGAGACGATCAGCTCGCGCAATGACTCCGACATTTTAGGGACGACTTCCAACAAAAGATTTGGCAAATAGCTCCAAGTTGTTATGGTGGTATAGGCAAAATTCACTAGACCAATTGTCAGTTCCTTGCAAACCTTCTCGAAGGAGACATCCGCAACAGAGAGCCCTGAAAAGAGGTCATCGCAGAGCCTCCTTTCAATGGGAAAAAGTATCTTCCCAGCTGCCTTGCATGTTTTTAACCACATCTGAACATCCTCCGTATTGGGCGTTTGAAATTGTAACCCTAGTACGCGCAGACAATCTTCTAGAAACTCCCTTCGCCATATACTGTAAATGTCGCTGCATTCCTCATCCAAACCTGCATCCACCATCTGCTTCAGGGTTTCCTTAAGGCGCGTACTAATTCCTGGTAGAAGTGCATCCCTCACCAAGTTGACGTCAGGCTGTGGTACTTCTTTGGAGTCAGACACGGCTTTAAGGTATTTGTCCACCTCACTGCAAACCATGGGAGCGAGCATCTGATTCTCCTTCTCAAGCTTCTTTATGCAATTCTTGAGTTGTTGGATGATAAGACCAGCATCTTGTGGATGTGAATCGCTTTTTCTAAGATCCCCGTCTTCTAGTGAGGTACCTAGAGTACTATGAACATCAGAATTAGCTTGTTGTGACATGATATCTTGACTCTCGATGTCATCAACTTGAATGATTACTTGATTTTGTTCCGGGAGCTGAAGATTCTCCTCTTGTGTGTCACGCGGATGGTCTCGAAGCAGGAGAAGGGAATAAGTGAAACCTGCTCCAACAATGACTAACCACAATTTGATCTTCATGAGCTGTATTATTAGACATGCGCAGAAGAAATGTACTAGATCAACTTGGAATCCAAATTGGGTGAGATTTGACAAGCCAAGCGACATGGTAGCAAAAGCAGCACAAGAGATCAAACTGTATGCATCAGGTTTTCCCTTCACCACGTTATCATAAAAAAAGGAATAAACGGAAGTGATTATGACAACCAAAAAGGCTAAATGAGATTCCAACCGGAGAGAAATGGAACTCGACCGTGCCTTTGAGAACAAGACGACAAGGAAAACGATGAAACTGAAAACCATATATAGAAGCATCTTCCAGCACCTCCAGTTTCCCAGTAAAAAGTGGAAAGAGGAACTGAGTGCATAAGAGAGCAGTCCAATTACAGATGAAGCAAGACATATGATTCTCAGTACCTTTGGTTTCTTCAGCCATCTCAGTATTTGGTTGAGCATGCGCAAGGTTTGCTTCTGGCCATTCACCCACCACAAATAGAGCGCCTCCATCTTTCGATGAGAGAAACCTCACTGCGAAGACTTTATAAAAGAACTCGTGCATTTTGGATAAATTTTAATGGGTCCCACGTGTTTTTTAATAATTGTAAAAGTAGAAAAGTCATGCAAGGCAGCAGCTTTTGTACGTTGCAAGTCTTTGGTTGCAAAGACTTTGGTGCATGTTTGATGTTGTTAGCACCAGTGTAAGATGGGTGGAGTTATGCTATAAATCTAAGAGAGAGCAAGGGGTTAAGTACCCACCACGGAGAAGAAGGAAAAAAGTAGAAAGGTGTGGTCAAGTGGAGAAAAATATGTAGGAGTTTGTGGGAGAGAGAGGAACCACCGTGGGGAAGAAAGAAGAGAAATAATTATGTAGTGAGTGAAGAAAGGAGAGTACCCACTGTCACGCCCCATTAATTTTCTGGCTGAGTCACCACTGTGCTGTCATAAATGCACTTTGCCACACGTGCAGTGCCATTAAAATGCACTCACGCCCATTCTGCATGTTACCGCCAGATGTCAAATTGGAAGGTTCTGAATTTGATAGTGGAAGCCAAGTGGCAGCGCAGGAGAGAATGTCCGTTTGACTTGGGAAGAAAAACTAATTTCTGAAACACTCTTCCCTTCTCTGCGTGCTCTTTCATCTTCCTCAGAAAACCAAACCTCCATTTTCTCCTCCTTCTCTCTAGAACCCCTCTCCTTCTCTCTTCTGTAACTCACCCTACGCTGCTCCGTTCACGTTTCAGCACCGTGAGGAAGACCACTGCACCGAGAGCTCCAAATTGAACCGAACAACTTACCGTTCTGGTAAGTTTTATTTGGACGTTCGTTCCTGGAAGTTCCTGCAAACCGTATTCTGTTGCATGCAATGGTGTAGGCTAAGCTCTTTCATTTTTCTTTGGTTAGTTTAGTTGAAAAGCTTAAGTGAAACGTTGAGAGAGCCTCGTCTAGACGAATCAAGATCCACTCATTTTAGAACGTTTACTACAATCCGGGTAAGGGAAGCTTATTAGATTTAATTCATATGATTTCTGTAATGCATGTGCGTTTATGTGATGTTTAAAGTATGATTCATGATTTTAGACTTTTGGTATGAGAATATGATTCTGAAATGATGTATGAAAGTGGTGCAATGTGCTATGGTTTGATTAATTCGAAACATGAACTGGATGATGAGATGATGCAAGGAAAATGTTTGATTTGTACTATGATATGAGTGATTTAATACATGAAAGTTATGCTGGAAAATATGGTTACTGTATGTGGAATTTAAATATGAGAATCCTATGAAAATGAACGTTCGTTATCGAAACGGTATTTGACCATTCGGTATTCGTGGTAAATTCTTTGAATGAGTCGAACCCTTTCATTTGGAAAGGATTATCCTTGAGGACGAACGCCCTCTTATATAGCTTTACGTTGTGCTTTCGGCCGGACGTAAACATCACGAGTGTTGTGTGAGAATTGAGAAGCCTGATAATATTCCTTTGAACTCTTAGTCAAATTATTAAAACATAAACTTTAAATATCTCCTCTTATATAAATCCCAATTTTCTATGATTTTGAATTCAGCTAAGAGCCTCGACCTAAAAACGTACGTCCCAAGTGGCGCTCGGTCTTAGACCGAACGCTCGTCCTAAAGATGTAAATGATAAGTAGCGCTCGGTCTGACACCGAACGCTCGTCCCAATGCGTATGCGATAAAGAACGCTCGGTCATATACCGAACGTTCGTTCCTTCTTTAATTATCAACGAACGGTAATAGCGTTCGTCCTGAATTGAAATAGCGTTCGTCCATAAATCTAAATAGCGTTCGT